>CM075012.1:27311595-27333072 GCA_037576675.1 Pangasius sanitwongsei | reverse complement strand
CTCTGCCTCTCTCTCTCTGTTTCTCTCTCTCTCTCTGCCTCTCTCTCTCTCTCTGCCTCTCTCTCTCTCTCTGCCTCTCTCTCTCTGTTTCTCTCTCTCTCTCTGCCTCTCTCTCTCTCTCTGCCTCTCTCTCTCTCTCTGCCTCTCTCTCTCTGTTTCTCTCTCTCTCTCTGCCTCTCTCTCTCTCTCTGCCTCTCTCTCTCTCTCTGCCTCTCTCTCTCTGTTTCTCTCTCTCTCTCTGCCTCTCTCTCTCTCTCTGCCTCTCTCTCTCTCTCTGCCTCACTCTCTCTGTTGCGTTCTATCTCAATAGTCACATCCTCCTCTCTGTGCTGGAAAAAAACGACATAAAACACATATTTATTTGAAATAGAGGCATTTTACTGACTGTTAAACTTAAAAATAGGCATCAGACAGTTGCAAACGTATACATAGCCCTCTTATTAATGTCTTATTAATGTCTTATTAACGTCTTATTAACGTCTTATTAACGTCTTATTAACACTAATACTGCGTCCTCTTGTACCTGTTAAAGCACGTGTGTGTTTACGCTTCACAGTTTGTTCCGTCTTCAACAAGCCGTATGTCGACACTCAACTATACAATATATGCAAAAACCTGCACTGCAAAAATGTTATTTTTATTACACATCGTAAAGAAGGACATGGCGGAATCCCATGACGGTGAAAATGAAATATCAGCGCAGGTCTGAACAGCAACGTGCTCAAATGTGTCATATATAAAATATAAAAATAACACAGCTATAAATACAGGTTTAATGATATTCGGCTCATGATGAGTTAATGGTCCTAATGGCTGTGTGTGTGGTGTGAGTGTGTGTGTGGTGTGATGTGTGTGTGTCTGGTGTGTGTGTGTGGTGTGTGTGTGAGTGTGTGTGTGGTGTGAGTGTGTGTGTGTGGTGTGTGTGTGGTGTGAGTGTGTGTGTGTGGTGTGATGTGTGTGTGTCTGGTGTGTGTGTGTGGTGTGTGTGTGAGTGTGTGTGGTGTGAGTGTGTGTGGTGTGATGTGTGTGTGTCTGGTGTGTGTGTGTGGTGTGATGTGTATGTGTGTGAGTGTGTGTGTGGTGTGAGTGTGTGTGTGTGTGTGGTGTGATGTGTATGTGTGTGAGTGTGTGTGTGGTGTGAGTGTGTGTGTGTGTGTGTGGTGTGGTGTGTATGTGTGTGAGATGCAATTTGCCACCAGGTGCTTCAGGTATTTTTGGGAATTTGAATTCCTTAACCCTTTCATGCATAAATTATTTAAAAACCTCCAGATGTTTAATCGCATGAATTTTGACTTTTTCTGTGAATATAATTTATATTTAAAAAGATTGTGTATGTGTAGGAATAAAACTTTTGAAACAAAAACGAAATATAGCATGATTTGTGACATAATGTACGTACTGATTTCGGAGGTAAAAAAAGAACATAAAAGTAATTGTGATAAAGTTAAGGTGTTAATTGGACTCTGGTACACAAACAGTATTTGTATTTGATTTGATATTTTGTGCAGAGAGGCAGCGCGCCTCGAGAGAGCGACACATCAGGATCATGATTTACGTTAAATTACACTAATGCTGTCGAGTTTAAATGTTATATTTTTGTATAAAGAGCTTTAAATGAAGGTGAGGTCTGTACGTGTGGACGCTGTGCATGAAAGGGTTAAATGTCTGATGTTAAATGAAGGGAAATGAGATGTCTCTCTCTCTCTCTCTCACACACACCACACACACACACCACACACACACACACACGATGAAGGGCATCTGATTATAAACTCTTAACAAACATTAAACCACATATTAAACAAATGAAAAGGCTTTTATTAAACAGAGTTAAAGCTGATCTGCATCGACAAGGGTTTAAAAGTTTAAACGTTAATCACAGATTTGCTCGCTGTGAGTTTTATAGAATTTAGAATTAATGAAGATTTAGGAATACATCCATAACCTGTTATAATGCATTCATAAGGCATTCTGTGCTTTCTTATGATTATTGAATGCGTTATTAGGCTTAGGCTTATTTATAGAGTCCAGACGTGACGTTTACGAAGGTGCTAATTCTAATGATAAAAGAATGATGCCTAATGACTGCATTATAGCATGACATGACTGTTCATAGTTCATTATAACCACGATCTTTTCATGGAAAGTGTTAAAGTTTAAACCTGATGTAAAATTCTAGTCTAAAAAATATTCAGGAAAAACTTTCCTCTGAGGAAATTCTAGAAAATTTCTGCTTCTGGAAATTTTCAGGAATTTAAACTGCTTTGAGATTAAAATGTGAATTCTGTGTTTTAGTGTTTTATTTAATTTAATTTAGTTCACTTCAGAGACTTTAGTTAATAAATCTGCTGTATTAGGATCTTTATTCAGCTGATTTTATTTTCTAGACTCTCGCTGATGAATGTGAATGGATTAATGAGTTTGTTTTTTGTGCTGTTTATATATTACACACACACACTATATTTTGAAGCTCTTTTCTGTGTTATAACCTTGAACATGTAAATATAAGATGTGTTTATTAGACAGCACAAGTGCGGTACTCGCTCATACGGCTCTGTGCGCTCGCTCTATGACTCGACTCGACTCGACTCGGCCGCCTCGCGCTCAGATTCAGCCTAAACTCAGTAAAAATGATGAGACACTAAAACACAGTTTATTGTGATATGAAACTTTAATTGTGGCACATGGCTATAACGGAGATGTAAACATTGTTCTCTCACTCTCTCTCTCTCTCTCACACACACACACACACACACACACACACACGGGTAAGAGTAACACTGATCCATCAGGCAGCAGTCGGAGTGGAGTGTATTTACAGAAAACATGTAGAAAACATTCAACAAAAAATATGATCAGAAAAATAACATCTGTAATAATGAAAATGAAGAGCATCACATTCTGTCGCGCACAGACACACGCACACAGACACGCACACACAGACACGCACAGACAGACACACACACACAGACACACGCACAGACAGACACGCACAGACAGACACACGCACACAGACACACGCACACAGACACACGCACACAGACACACGCACAGACAGACACGCACACAGACACGGACACACGCACGGACAGACACGCTCACAGACACACGCTCACAGACACACGCACAGACAGACACGCACAGACAGACACGCACAGACAGACACGCTCACAGACACACGCACACAGACACACGCAGACACACGCGCACGCACGGGTTGTGGAACAGTGTTGGTGAACACATGGCGCGGTTCTCCGGGTTCTCTCAGGCGTGTTTGATGGTGTATTTGCCTTTCTGCAGCTGCGAGATGTAAAGCTTCGACTTGCTGCCGTCCGAACGCTTAAACCAAACTTCATCATGATTTATAGTCGTTATTATCGCACTGTGAGAGAGAGAGAGAGACAGGAGAGGAGAGGGAGAGAGAGAGAGGAGAGACAGGAGAGGGAGAGAGAGAGAGAGAGAGAGAGAGAGAGAGGAGAGACAGGAGAGGGGGAGAGAGAGAGAGAGAGAGGAGAGACAGGAGAGGGAGAGAGAGAGAGAGAGAGGAGAGACAGGAGAGGAGAGGGAGAGAGAGAAGAGAGACAGGAGAGGAGAGACAGGAGAGGAGAGAGAGAGAGAGAGGAGAGACAGGAGAGGGAGAGAGAGAGAGGAGAGACAGGAGAGGAGAGGGAGAGAGAGACAGGAGAGACAGGAGAGGAGAGGGAGAGACAGGAGAGGAGAGAGTGAGGGTGAGAGGCAGGCAGGCGAGAGAGACAGACAAGAAGGGAGCACGAGAGAGAGAGAGAGACAGGGTCAGATAGTCAGAAAAAAGTGAGAGATTGAAACAGAGAGAGAGACGGAAATAGAGAGCCAGACACAGATAGAGAGACAAATGGAGGGACAAAGAGAGAGAGAGAGAGTTTACTGTCAGTGGTTTTCAGTATCAGGATGCAGGCACACTGTAGTGGTTTAGTGGTGATGCGGTGTTGCCATGGTTACAGTGACATCACTGATTCATCCACATCACTCACCCCAGTAAATAAACAGAGACAGAAAGTGGATGAGTGTGTGTGTGTGTGTGTGTGTGTGTTATTCGAGCACAGCACACACACACTACAGCTCAGTGTGAGAGGAAATCAGAGTCGCACCTGGTGGGAAACTCGTCCTTCTTGTCTATACAGATGGTTTGTCCTCGACTGTACCATTCTCCATCGTACAGCAGCCGGCCGTCCTCTGAGCGCGCGCTGTGCTGCGGCTGCGGCTGCTTCTCACTTTTAGACGAACAAACTGAAACACACGCAACAAGGACGAGGAGGTTACTGCCCGAGTCTCTCCACAGTCATGCAGGAAAAGGAGAGCGGCTCGGAGGTGAAGCCCTCGTGGTGGTGAAAGATGGAAATAACAAAAAAAACCGCAATTCATTCATTTACATCTTAATTTTTGTATTTAAATACATCGTTTTAGAAACTGGACTGCGTCAGATGATGTACAAAATACTTTTTTATATTATAATAATAATAATAATAAGAAGAAGAAGAAACAATCCATTTGTATTTTTTTAATAAGTAATTTTCCGTATACTGCATTATAACGAGTGTTAGGGTGATTCTTCCTGTTTTTTTGGGACAAAGAAACCATCACATCATCAACAAACACAAACTCAATAAATAAATAAAAACTGTAAAGACTTTACCGTCAGGTTTGACTCGGTGAGGTCCCAGAGTGGCCATGGCCTGAAAATGTACAGTTTTTATAAAGTGAAGTAATAATGTGCTCTTTTTTAATATAAACGTCAAATATTTAACGATAAAAACAGAGAGTGTGAGATTATTTCTGAACCTTTCTGATGGCGGTCCAGTCCTCCAGAATGTCCAGGTCATGCAGCATGTAAACGATATACGGCCGTGCGCAGGTTCAGGAACATAATAATATATAATTGTACACTTTTATATATATATATATATATATATATATATATATATATATATATATATATATTATATAAACAGAATAATCTATATTGTGTGTAGAAACGCGATTAAACACTGCAGTAAATACAGAGAAGGTAAAGGAGAGGTGAAGGATATCAGACACCACGACGGGTTTCTTCTTCTTGTCCGGACTGAAGGGATCTTTCTTCTTGTTTTTTCTCGACTGCAGTTCATCGTTCCACAGCTCTGTAAAAAAACAAACAAACAAACAGGAAGTTACATCATGACCTTGAGATCTCTCAGGAATGATGATGATGATGATGATGATGTACCTGAGGTGATGTCTATACTGTGTCGGTCCTCCTCCAGGCGTCGGATTTTTTCCTCCAGTTCAGTCTGCACCGTGTCGAACAGCAGCAGCTTCTCACTCTACCACACACACACACACACACACACACAGTCACTCATTTACACCAAAACAGCACAAATCAGAGTGTGTGTGTGTGTGTGTGTGTGTGTGTGCGCGTGTCGCTCACCTCCCAGTGCTGAAACGCCGCCTGAGTCTCACAGTCATATTTATGTTTCACTGACTCCAAACACAGCTCTCTGTAGATACCTACACACACACACACACACACACACACACACCGAGACATTCATCATCACCATCATTAATTAATCATCAAAAAACACTTCACACAAATACAGCACATGGATCTGTAACTGTATTATTGTGCATGGTGTCTTGTACACACAGTGAACCCTGAGTGAGGAAGCGGAGTTACTGTCACCATGACGATGATTACTTTCCTATAACAGCACGTCCCCAAGTGTTTTATTCCTCTTACACCACAGTTCTATTCCTCTTTACCAACAATTCCAATTTTTTATTTATTAAAGAACAATATAACAGTCGTTCCCTCACCTGCCTCTCTTTATTCTCTCTCTTCAAGTTAATAAGACGGAAAAAAAACAAAACCGCGGCTTGTTTCGTACGTTAGCGAGAAACCGCAAAGAAGCGTAAACTCCTCTGTCCTGAAGACGTCAGAAAACTTAAAGTTACAGCTTCACCTCTGACTGTTACAAAGCGCTGACACTGGAGACTCCTTCCATCAGTGTTACATAAACACACTCCTTACAGTAAACTCCCGCTGTACACGTCCCTGTGAATGAGCTGTTGCTATAGAAACGATAACGCGTCAGAGCGAGAGCATTAATATAAACCTGCGCTACTGTCAGAGCTGCTGTTATAGAGAACTAATCAACACCTTCTGACCAATCAGAGTGCAGGATTCAGCAGCAGTGTGGTGTTACCCGCGACTTTAGTTCTGATCTGCATGTTCTCCTGCAGGTTTGCCAGAGGTTCCAGGTACTCGGGCGCTTTTCCTGAGATCACTTCCTGTAGTTTAGCGTCAACCTGACTCAACCGCTCCTTATACAGCCTGAAACACACACACACACACACACACACAGGTCACACTCTGTCAGCCGTGTTAATGACTCTGTTTATAATTAACACACTGATCTGTCAGGCTGCTGATGTTTAACGGTTCAGGCTCTGATTAGTTGCACAGCAGGAAAGTCAGAGCCGTGGAACCTGATCATCGCAGAGCTTCGAAATATTCTGTATCTTGTTACTGCTCTTGTGAGCGCTAACGCTAATGCTAACGCAGCAGGAGCTGCAGCACTGCGGGGGCGGAGCAGACGGTACAGGAAGTGGACGAGGCTTCAGAATGGAGTACGCACTGATCCTTCAGGTCCGTAAACTGCTTCTCCAGGTTCGTCATCTCATCCAGACATTCCAGCCGTCTCCTCTCACAGTCCTCATCGTCCATCTCTACACACACACACACACACACACACACACACACACAGTTTAACACTGTATACTCATCACAGCAGCTTTACAGAGAAAATGTGAATTCTCTTCATAATGGTACAGCGACTAAGTATTAATAATATTTAATAATATTTGAGTTACTTAAAGTTAAAATGTTGACTATAGGTTTATTTGTGTTTGTTATCATTATTGTGTAACCCATACAAAGAAGACAATATTCATAATAACCATAACATGTAAACAAATGATCTAATAATAAAAATTAAAAAAGAAAAACATTAATGTTAATGATTAAAAACTTTTTTGATTTGCTGATGCAATTTTCGTGTAATTAACTATAAATACAGCACTGTGAAGAGCACTATTTATTATTAAAATTCAACTTAAACACTTTCAGTATTTATTCAGAATTTATAATTATTATTATTATTAGTGTTAGTGTTACTGATCACTGTGTGAATAAAGTCTGAGGCACGCGTAAAGAAATGAAACATTTCTACATTTAAAGGTCTACTGTAAAGAGTGTTTTTGCGCCGAATCAATAACACAGAAATGATAAGATATAAACATCTGTACTAAAACACCAGGGTGCCAAGACTTCTGCACAGGACGGTCTGTTTGTTGTTGTTGTTTGTGTAGTTGTTTGTGTGGTTGTTTGTGTAGCGTGGGTGTGTTACCGGAGCTCTCTCCGTCCTCAGAGCCGGATGAGGTGTCGGTGTCGTCCTCCTCTGAGCTGCTGCCCTCCTGCTCTCCATAATCCACCTCCATCTCCTCCTGAGCGCTCTCCTTCTTCTCCTTCGAGTGAACCGGCATCTTACTGACTCACCTGCGCACACACACACACACACATCACACATACATCACACATCACACGCTATATACACACACACACACACACACACACACACACACATCACACGCTATATACACACACACACACCACACACATATCACACACTACACATCTCCTCCTGAGCGCTCTCCTTCTTCTCCTTCGAGTGAACCGGCATCTTACTGACTCACCTGCGCGCACACACACACACACACATCACACACACTATATACACACTCCAAACACATTACACACTACATGCACACTATACACACACATCATACACACACACTCCAAACACATTACACACTACATGCACACTATACACTATATACACACATCATACACTATACACATACTATACACACACTATACACACACTATACACACACTATACACACACTATACACATCACACACACATCACAGCAGCTGATGTTTACACACCGCTAGCTTCTCATCACTACAGCTAGCTACCTGCCTGCTTTAAATCTGGCGACGGTCCAGAAACAGCCTCTTCACGCGCACTTACACAGAATAAAACATTAAAATTCGCTCATGAAGCTGGAACTTAAACTGAAATAAACTCTAACTGCCGGAAGTTTATCTCATCGCGCGCTGGATCTGCTGCTAGCTAAACTCCAATGTTTGGCTAAAATTGCTTCACTAGCTTCTAGCCGAGGGGCTGACCGGCGTTCTGGCGCCACTGGGGGATTGTGGGAAATGTATTTTTTAAAGATTGTATTGTTTCTTCCGCTCAGTAGCGCCTCAGCTGGAGGAAAACTACATTTCCCAATAACACCTCGCGCCATGACGGTGATGTTTACAATCATTTGTATTAGACTCAATTAACCGAACGACGAAAAGTTGAACGCCGTTTTAAAAGAAAGATGTCAACATTTTAAAGATTTAAACAAATAAAACGTTATATTTGAATATACATGAATTTATTATTTAATAAACACTTATATATTTATATTAATACATACTAAAATTTAAAATGTATATTAATTTTCTGATTTATTTAAAACTTTAACAGTTACTGAGTTTTTTTAAACACAGGAAATATACACAAATGCTTTCAGGTATTTTTTCCATTTTAAACGTGACTTAAACTTATACTTTTACTTAACAATTTTATTTTTCTTTTTATTTAAAAGTATGGTATGTACAGCACTTTGGTCAACTTAATAAATTAATTAAATTTTATCGTCCTGTAAACCTGAAGCAATTTCTATTGTGTAAAATCCTGACTCAAGTTATGTATGTATATATAGAGAGATAGATAGAATATTACTGAATTACTGAATATTAAACAAAGCTGTGTATAACATCAAAAAGAGTAATAGTAATAAATAAAAGAAAAAAGGAGCAATAAAAGCAGGTGTGTAAATATATATAATGTGATTACAGTGGTAACAGTGAGTAAAGGGGTAATAAACAGCATGTTTGTGGCTGTGTTGTGATGTTCATTGCTGGAATATTGGTCTTGTTTCTGGAGTAAATAAAGGGAGTGGAGTGTAAAGGTGAGGTGGTGAATTGCTCTGGTATCGATTGAGTTGTTTTTGTCCCTGCTGCTGTTCGCCGCCATGTTGGGATCAGTGCAGTAGAGAGAGGGAGAGAGAGAGAGAGAGGGAGAGAGGTGTGGAGCTCACTTTCGCGTAGCTACACGGAATTAAATACGTGTTTTCTCTCTCTCTTCTCTCTCACCGAGCAGAAATGCGCTGCTCTCCTGCAGCTGCTGTTCGGTGTTAGCACTGTGAGCTAGCGCCCTGAGCCCGAGGCAGCAGGAACCGGAGGGGAATCTCAGCTCTGCTCTCGGCTCAGCAAGATGTTCTCCAAAAAGCCTCACGGAGATGTGCGGAAATCCACCCAGAAGGTGCTGGACCCCAAGAAGGACGTGCTGACACGACTCAAACATCTGCGCATCGTCATAGGTGAGTTCCTCACCAGGCCCAGGAGCTTCAGCTTCAAACAGCTGAGCATCACAACAATCACAGCACTACAACACCATAATCACAACACTACAACATCATCACAGCACTACAACACCATAATCACAACACTACAACATCACAACGCTACAACATAACATCATAATAATCACAACACTACAGTCACAACATCACCACAACAATCACATCATCATAATAATCACACTATCACAATAACTACAACACTACAACGTCATAATTACAACATCACACTATCAGACTCCACACACAGCTGCACTGTTTATTCTGCATGGGATGCCGTGATGTTGTGTGTGTGTGTTTATAAGTTGTGTGTGTGTTTATAAGTTGTGTGTGTTTGTGTGTGTTTATTTATAAGTTGTGTGTGTGTGTGTTTATAAGTTGTGTGTGTGTGTGTGTGTTTATGCGTGTGTTTATATGTTGTGTGTGTGTGTGTGTGTGTTTATAAGTTGTGTGTGTGTGTGTGTGTGTGTGTGTGTGTGTGTGTGTAATGCAGTGGTAGTTAATAATGGAGATGTTAGTGTCAGTGTGTATGTGCGCTTTCTCTCAGCACACACTGTAGGAGTGACAGAGTGGTGTGATGCAGCCTGATTGTTTTCCTATAACAGCACGACTCCCGGTGTTTTATTCCGCGTATACCACAGCAATTTACAACAATTGTTATTAAATAATGAGACATCATACTTTTATCCATTTATAGTTACGCTTAATGTTCCACGAAACAAGTTCGTTCCTGTTGTCGCTTACGTTATGGCAGCTCTCTGTCCTGAAGACGTCGGAAAACTTAAAGTTACAGCTTCACCTACAAAGCGCTGACACTGGAGACTCCTTCCATCAGTGTTACAGAAAACTTCGCTGTAGACGTCCCTGTGAATGAGCTGTTGCTATAGAAACGATAACGTATCAGAGCGAGCGCGTTAATATAAACCTGCGCTACTGTCAGAGCTGCTGTTATAGAGAATTAATCAACACCTGACGACCAATCAGAGTGCAGAACTCAGCGGCACCTTTAGGAGTTTAAAAGGTTGTTTTTAGACTGCTAAAGCGCACACACACACACACACACACAGTGCAGTAAATAAATAAATAAATTAAAAAGCGAAAGTGTGACAGGCTGTGTCCCAAATCCAGGTCTAGGTTCCTCAGGTGTTCATGCTAACGAGTGACGAGTCACTGTATGTCTTGTGGGCGTGTCCATACTGCTAGTGGGCGTGGCCTGAGTGACTGTTTAGGAGTATTAGTATAATTTATACACATTATTGTATGTGTTAAACACTAGAAAGTGGTTAAGTGCCCTTCGTTAAGTGCCCTTCGTTAAGTGCCCTTCGTTAAGTGCCCTTCGTTAAGTGCCCTTCGTTAAGCTATTAACTGTTATCATAACACTGTTCAGTTATTTGATCATTGTTTAAATTTCACATTTGTATTCTTTGTGGTATAAATCTGTCTCAGGGGGCGGGGCTGTGTATGAGCTCAGTTTGTGATGTCACTAAATAATCATGAATATTCATAGATTTTGTTAGATAGATAGATTCATTGTTTTGGTTTTCATGTTAGATATTCTTAATGTGTTTATTTTTAAATGTGATGTGCGTCTGTGTGTCTGTGTGTGTGTCTGTGTGTGTGTCTGTGTGTGTGTCTGTGTGTGTGTGGGTTCTGGGTTCTCCGGTTCTGGGTGGAACCTCGGAGTGTTTCCTCTGGGACGAGAGCAGGAAGTGTGAGAAACACAAAGCATTGTGGGAGATTGTTTGAGTGCTGCAGCTTCCTGATAGACACAAAAACATTTACATAACTGTGTGTGTGTGTGTGTGTGTGAAAGAGAGAGAAAGAGCTACAGAGATAAGTGTTATTACATCATCACACACACACACACACACACACAGAAGGTGTGGTATGTCTGATAATGAAATGTGCTTCCGAGTGATGATGTCATTTCCTGTGTTGTGATCTGTTTTCCTCCTGAGTGTTACTGAATGTACTGTGTGTGTGTGTGTATGTGTGTGTGTGTGATTTATTATTATTATTAATTGTTATTGGAGCAGTTTTATTAGTTTTATTTTTATAGTTGTGTGTGTGTGTGTGTGTGTGTGCGCAGTATTATTATTATTAATTATTTTAATATTAATTTGTTTAAGAATTATAAATCAGTATAAAGTGTGTACAAAATGTATATATTTGTGTGTAATGTAACATGTGGTGTTTGTTATTTGTGTGTGTGTGTGTGTGTGTGTGTGATAGAAAACGCTGAGTCGGCTGAACTGAAACACTTCTTTGACCAGAATTATTCTCACATCTATTACGTCTTCTTCGAGAACTTCGTCAGTATTGAAGCAAACCTTAAACAGAAAGGTGTATATACACACACGCACACACACACACACCACATGCGCACACACACACACACACACACACACACAGTAAAGTCACCGGTTTACATGAGTATTTAATTACCCTTTTTTATCCTAATTATTTTAGCACGTTTTTCCTGATCATTTCCTTATATTTCTGTCTCTTTTTTATTTTTATTAGCTTTTTATTTAATATTTTTTGTGTGTATTTATCTAAATAATCATAAACCACATTTTAAAATGTAAAACATTTTGTTCGATTGATTTATTTCTTTTTCTGGATCGTGTCTCTGTTCTCCGCTAGGCCATAAATCACAGAGGGAAGAGCTCGACTCCATTCTTTTCATATTTGAGGTAAGAAGAAGTAAAGGTTGGCTGACACACACACACACACACACACTATCTCACACACACACACACACACACACACACACACACACTATCTCACACACACACACACACACACACACTATCTCACACACACACACACACACACACTATCATGCACACACACTATCATGCACACACACACACACTATCTCACACACACACTATCATGCACACACACACTCACACACACACTATCACACACACTGTCATGCACACACACACACTATCACACACACTATCATGCACACACACACACACACACACACACACACTATCACACACACACACACACACACACACAGAGCTGGTTCGTCTCTAAAGCACAGTGAGGAAGTGCTCATTGCCCTGGTTTCTATCTAAATATTGTCATATATTTATAAACAGGTGTGTGTGTGTGTGAGAGTGTGAGTGTGTGTGTGCATGATAGTGTGTGTGTGAGAGTGTGAGTGTGTGTGTGCATGATAGTGTGTGTGTGAGATAGTGTGTGTGTGTGAGATTTATATATATTGTCATATATTTATAAACAGGTGTATGTGTGTGCATGTGTGTGCATGTGTGTGCATGTGTGTGCATGTGTGAGAGTGTGTGAGAGAGTGTGAGAGTGTGTGTGAATGTGTGAGAGTGTGTGTGTGTTTGTGTGTGTGTGTGTGTGTGTGTGAGATTTATTTATATTAGATGATTAGATATTGAATGACATGCGGGTTTTTTTTTTATCTTACAGAAAATTCTGCAGTTGTTGCCAGAGCGGATTCACGGACGATGGCAGTTTCACAGCATCGGTGATGAGTTCCTCCCTCTCTCTCTCTCTCTCTCTCTCTCCCCTCTCTCTCTCTCTCCCCTCTCCCTTCTCTCTCTCTCTCTCTCTCTCTCTCTCCCCCCTTTCCCTTCTCTCTCTCTCTCTCTCTCTCTCCCCCCTTTCCCTTCTCTCTCTCTCTCTCTCTCCCCTTTCCCTTCTCTCTCTCTCTCTCTCTCTCCCCTCTCCCTTCTCTCTCTCCCTCTCTCTTCTCTCTCTTCACCTCTCCCTCTCTCTTCTCTTTTTCTGTCTCTTTCTCTCTCTGAGTTTATTCTTGTTTAGACACCTGACTTTAAATTTAAAAAAAATAATTATTAAGCACTTTCTAAATGATTAAAAAATATTTTATTCTACTTTTAGTGAAGAATGAAAACAGGATATGATGAGAAAAACAGTGCAGAAAGGGTTAAAGGTGTGTGTGCGTGCGTGCGTGTGTGCGTGTGTGCGTGTGTGTGCGCGTGTGCGCGTGTGCGCGTGTGTGTGTGTGCGTGTGTGTGCGCGTGTGCGTGCGTGTGTGTGCGCGTGTGCGTGCGTGTGTGTGTGTGTGCGTGTGTGTTTAATACGTGTATAATATGTTCTGTATATGTACACAGGTCTCATACTGAAGAAACTCCTGCACACTGGAAACTCCCTGAAGGTGCTGCTCATTTATCCACTTTAGTTGTATATATTAACGATAATATATTATATAATTTACTTTCATTTATTCTCAAATTATTTTATTTTATTTTATTTTGAGATTTTAGACTTCTGTAATAGTGTTAATTAGAGAGCTCACCGATCCGATACCCAGCAGAATCACAAAAACCGTGGATCAGATATCAGAGAGAAAAACATCCTGTAACAAACTGCAAAGCTTGGAATTGAATTTTGTATTAATTTATTATTATTATTATTATTATTAGCATTGATTAATTATTTAATTAACTAATTACTTAATTAATGTTGTTATTTTAACAGCATGGTCTGGAGTGTGTTATTCCACTTATACCTCAGCGATTTGCTAACGATTACGCTGTTTAATTGATTAACGAACGACACGTAGCATGAGAACGCATTCGATCGAGCGCGTTAATATAAACCAGTCGTTCATGTTACAGCCGTTATACAGAAATAATGCACGACTTCTGACCAATCAGATTCCAGAATTTAACCCTGCTGTGGTATAAAAAACAATTTAACCCCAGAGTGACTGTGAACAGGATGAATCATCTCCTGAAGGAGTGAATGAAGGAGTGAATGAAGGAGAGAATGAAGGAGTGAATGAAGGAGTGAATGAAGGAGTGATTGAAGGAGAGATTGAAGGAGAGATTGAAGGAGTGAATGAAGGAGTGAATGAAGGAGTGAATGAAGGAGAGAATGAAGGAGTGAATGAAGGACTGAATGAAGGACTGAATGAAGGAGAGAATGAAGGAGTGAATGAAGGAGTGAATGAAGGACTGAATGAAGGAGAGAATGAAGGAGTGAATGAAGGAGAGAATGAAGGAGTGAATGAAGGAGTGAATGAAGGAGAGAATGAAGGAGTGAATGAAGGAGTGAATGAAGGAGAGAATGAAGGAGAACAACCTCTCCAGCTCTCTCAGTAGCTCCTCTCTGATCTGATGAGACGTCTTAATAAACAGTAGATAAATAAGATGATAAATATGATAAATAATTTACATAAATACGTGTGACTGCATAAACTGAGCAGAGGCTCTGATACAGAATCCGTCCTGAATCGTGACGCCGAGCTGCGGAAGGTTTTTACGTTCGTTTATCGGCTCTGATGCAGTAACTTTTGCTGAAATACTTTACTAGAATTATCTAGTGCTAGCTTGTAGTGTGGTTCGGTTCTGTCCGGTTCTGTTCGGTTCTGTTCAGATGGGTCAGTAGAAGGGCTGCACGATATTGAAGAAAGATGCGATAACTTGGTAAATTATGCGATATGTGGTATGATAATGCTATAAATGTGTAAAGTCAATTTAAATTATGTTTATGTATATATTTATATATTTAAAAACGGAAAATGGCATAACCGACACACGTTTCATGTTCTTTTGAGGAAAAGAAAGCATAGTCTGCTATCTGCGTCGCCCTAAAACTTTGACTTTTCGGAACTTTTTGAAGAATTAAAATCATTCGGCTTTCGCAGGCCCTTGTGATGCGCAAATCACAATATTTACATTTGCGGTATTTTGATAATTTTTGTATATTGTGCAGCCTTAATCAGTAGTGTGCGGTACCACACTGTCATTTCTATTTAACATTGTTTTTTTTTTACTAGACATTACTGCATTCCCGATAATCACTTACATACACGTGTAGTTATGTATCTGTTGATCGTGTGTGTGTGTGTGTGTGTGTAGATCCGCAGAGAGGGCGTGCGTCTCTTCCTGCTCTGGCTCCAGGCTCTGCAGTATAACGCTCTGAGAGAGCAGCTGTGGATTTTCGCCTGTTTGATCCCGGGATTCCCGGCTCCTCAGTGTGAACACACACCTCGCACCCTGGACAGCATCATCAACCCCACACTCATCCTGCATGAGGGTGCGTCTCTCCATCTCTCCATCTCTCTCTCTCTCATTACATCTCTCCGTCTCTCTCAAAGAAGGGAAATGCAGATTGGGAAAGCACTTCACATGGGGGAAATTCTGGAAGTTCTTGCATTCGGAAGCGTGTTTATAACATAAATCAATTTAAACAGACGATATATAAAATAACAACATGTACTGTGTATAATATGAGATATATATATATGGCGGTGAAGAGTGCCATCGGTGCGTTTTAGAGGGGTGGGCAGGGTTACAGCAAGTGGGCGGAGAAACGTGTCAGGTGACTTTGAATAAACATTCAGGAAAGATATCCGGGTGGTGTCAGCTAGGCTAAATCCAAATATATAATGCTAGCTGTATACTGTGGGTAGGGGTTATGTGTGTGACTCCACCTACATGTGACTTGTGTGACTCCGCCCACGTGTGAGACTGCCGATGCGTGACTCCGCCCACGTGTGAGACTGCCCATGTGTGACTCCGCCTTTATATATTTATAGGGTAACAGTGAAACATGTTATTGTAGAATATTGTTTAAAGGTGTATCACAATTCTAATGTTGGAATAATTAGTAAAAAGCAATAAGTCGTGGTTTTGTGTGTGTGTGTGTGTGTGTGTGTGTGTGTGATGTACAGCTCAGGTGACTCCTGAGGAGATCAGCCCGCTGGTTCTGCCCCAGTCCGGAGATAAAGCTCAGGAGGATCTGACCGGTTACTTCCTGGAGGCGTTACTGAAGTACATGGTCAACCAGGTGTGTGTGTGTGTGTGTGTGTGTGTGTGTGTGTGTATGTGTGTGAGAGAGAGAGAGAAGGTGGTCTGTCCTTTTCCACTGCACTAAAGTTAGTTGTCAGTTGGATACACAGATCACCGAGAGAAACACAGAGAAAGCCAAGGACCTGGGACAGAGACACGCCCAGATCTGACCGAGAGCTCTTACACTCCATCTGTTAGTGTGCGCGCGCATGAGTGTGTGTGTGTTTGAGAAGGTGGTCTGTCCTCCATCAGGTTTCCAAATCGAACTGTAAAGTGTTCAGCGATGTCATGCACAGTGATGCTAAACACACCAAGGAGCTCTGTCTCTCTTAAAACCTTCCGCTGTCGTCGTGATTGTTGTCATGATCATTGTCTCAAATTGAAAAGTATTTCCTAATCTAGAAAATTCAGAAGGCAGGAACACAGAACAGCTTTCGGTAGGTTTGCAGGTGACATGAGAGGTTTTTACAAATCAAACGCTAATTCAGTAACGCTCTAGAATAGTAAACACAACACTTTGAGATTTGAGACACAACACACAATAGCACATACACTAAATAATACCCAATAACACGTACACCATTGATTTAATTTAAACGTGGCTTGTCTGAATGTTACTCCCAGCAACATTTAAAAATATTAGCATTAATCTTAATTAATATTAGTTTGTAAAATAATTTCTCCTGTGTGTGTGTTAGGCTAAGAGTCTGGAGTGGAGGTGTAGAGAGAGCCATGAGAAGGGTTTCGCTTTTCTCTTCGCCAACTTTAAGAAGTTTTATCTTCCTCACATCTTCCCAAACTTCTCCAAGGAGACCAGCTTGTACGCCCCCATCCTGGGTAAGAACCCCTGACGAGAACCGCTTCTCTTTCAGTCTTTCAGTCTTTATTTTAAACGCGACTTCTTCTCCTGTTGTCTCGGAATGCAGACATTCCCCCGATGAGGCCGAAGCCGTCTTACGTGGTTGTTAAAAGGGACCCCGACACTAATGAGGCTCTGTACTGCACTAAAGAGAGCTTCCTGAACGCACGGGTCATCTTCATCCGCTGGCTCGTCTCCTTCTGGCTAGAACCCAAATCCAACACACTGACAAACATCCCCGGGGTGGAGGGCGAGAATGTGCCGAAGAACATCCAGGTAACTAGAGTAGAACATCCAGGTAACTAGAGTAGAACATCCAGGTGATTAGAGTAGAACATCCAGGTAACTAGAGTAGAACCTCTGCACTGTGTGGTTAGTGTAATGAGGAACCATACGGGTTCGATAGGAAGTTAGAAAAACACACACACACACACACACAGTGTAGTAAAAACTATTGTTGTAATGATCGAACAGTGGAAGTTAATGTGATGCGCTACATGTAGAGGAAGTAGGCAAACCACACACACACACACACACACCCCTGCACACACACTCTGAGCTGATTTACCGAAGAAAAATGTTTTATAAAGTTGAGATTAAAGTAAATGAATGTAACAATAAACAATTTTTGGTGGTGAGATTTGAGATCTCAGGATGCATTGAATCATTTCCTAAATAACTGTAAACGAAATTTAATTTGAATTGTGTTCAAGTTTGAGATTTCAGGATGCACGAAACAATTTTCTAACCAATTATTATTGAAGTGAATCCTATCAGATGGTGAGATTTAACATGTTGTGATGCATTGAATTGTTTCCAAAACAAGTCGAACTCGACGCCAGCGGCGTGGACAGAGACGCCTCCTCCATCACGACGATCATTCCATATAAATCAAAATAAATTGCCCCTGATGCATCACGCTAACGAGAACCTCTGACGGACGAGCGGACGGAAAACATAATGCCTCCTTCGCTCAGTGGTGGAGGCATAAAAATAAAATGAATCATGATGAAATACGAGATTTCAGGATGCAGTGAATGGATTCTTAAAGAAATCAGAGTTGATTACATCAGATTGGAATGAGTTCACTCGAAATAATTACAATCAGTACTAAAATGACCTGAATTGAGATATGAGAATTCAGGATGCAGTGAACTGATTCCATAAGAATCAGAGTTGATTACAGTTGAATCAAGTCGAGCTCAATCGAATTAATTACAATAAAATCAGTTCTAAACCGAATAAAAATGAATCGAGGTTAAATATGAGATTTCAGGATGCGGTGAAGTGATTCGTTAAAGAAATCAGAGTTGATTGCTTCAAATCACGATGAAATTTAAAATCTCTTGATGCAGTGAATCATTTATGAAAGAATAATCGAATTGAATCAGATCAGTTTGTGGTGAATAGTGAGATTTAATGATGCACTGAATCGTTTTCTAACGAATCATAAACAGATGGAGTTGAATCTATAGAATTGTATAGAATTTACTGATCCATTGAATTGCTTCATTAAAATTTAACTAAACTGGATGAATGAGCACAAACATTAATTCTGTGTGTGTGTGTGTGTGTGTCAGAGAGCAGCCGCGGGTCTGGCCATGCGTTCAGAAGAAGGTGGTCCTCGATCTGCGGCTCTGGATGGAGGAGGAGGAGAATCGGAGCAGTCTCACTCCAACACGAGCACTCTGACGGAGAGAGAGCCGAGCTCGTCCAGTCTCTGCAGCATGGATGGAGAGAACCTCAGTGCCGTAGAGGTGGTAAAGAACGTTCTGTACTCCTCCAGGACCAACGTCAACTTCATCACCGAGATCTTCAGACAGGTAACGGAGGAGTTTTCATTTGAGCAGCAAAATTTACTGCATTTTATTATTTTTTTGTTACTTCGCTTGTGTTTCCAGGCCTAATTTATCAGTAGTGTGCACATCTGACATCTGAACTAAAAATATCCAGCAGATTTATAAAAATTTCGCCTAAGTGTGAAATGTAAGGTGCTCAATATGAACCCCCCCCCCCCCCCCCTTTTTTTTTGGTAACGCTCAGGAGAGAAACGTAGGATACGAACGATTTTTACAACCGACTGGATTTTTATTCTTGTGTAAATGCTACTATACACGTTTTACGAATAAATGTATTCACATCCAGTGCCATAAATGAGGCCCAGCGTCTTGGCTCACTGACTACACGTGGGACAAACCAATCACGTGTGTGTGCGTGTGTGTGTGTGCGTGTGTGTGTTCTCTGTGTGTGTTCAGGCATTCCTGTTGCCGATGTGTGAGGCGGCAGCGATGCGTAAGGTGGTGCGTGTGTATCAGGAGTGGATCTCTCAGGAGGAAAAGCCTCCGTTTATGGCAGAACCGGAGGAGGACGAGCGCTACCTCGACCCACAGGACCCGGTTCCTGGACCCGGCCCGGAGAACCACCATGAGGTCGCCATCAGAACTTCATCATCAATAACGTTTCCTGTCAGACTGTTTTAATCTGTTAATAATCACCTGGATTACAGAGTAAGTGCTTTACATTGTGTGTGTGTGTGTGTGTGTGTGTGTAGGAGAGAGTGATGAAGGACAGTGAGATGTTGGAGTACAGTGTACATGCAGGAGTTCAGGCTACACTACAGGTACACACACACACACACACACACACAGCAACACACCTTAATGACTTGTAAGATATGGATTAATCCTGTATATTTATAAGTGATCTTTTTTCCTTCCTCTCTTTCTTCTCTGTTTTTTCCTTCCTCTCTTCTCTGTGTTTTCCTCTCTTTCTTGTCGCCTCCTCGCAGGTTTTCGTCATCAACTCCTCCAACGTGTTCCTGTTAGAGCCGGCTAACGAGCTGAAGCCTCTGCTGGAGGAGCACATCGACATGTGCAAGCGCGTCCTCAACATCTACCGCAGCCTCGTCATGCACCAGAACATGGACCAGAAAACATGGTACAGCACTGCACACAGAGACAGCTTAATGAACACGCTGCTGAGTTCTGCACTCTGATTGGTCAGGAGGTGTTGATTAATTCTCCAGAACAGCAGCTCTGACAGTAGCGCAGGTTTACACACACACACACACACACACAGTGTTTATTACACACTTATAAACCAAATAAAATACTGGATTACGAAGTATTGCCTGTGTTGGTTTATTGTCAGTGTTGAAACTCAGACAAGTTTATTTAAACATCATAATTAAAACTTTTTACAGTAACTGGTTTACCGTGATGTTCACCTTAACAGTGTGAGAACTTCCTCTAAGCCGTAACCATAGCAACAGTTGAATAAAGGTCAGGACTAGAGAGTTAACAAACCTAAAATGAGTTTCATATCACAGTTATATTGTGTGTGTGTGTGTGTGTGTGTGTCAGGGAGCAGATCCTGCTGGTGTTGCTGAGGGTGACGGAGTGTGTGATGAAGAGGCCTCCCTCCATCATGCCCCAGGGGAAAAAGAGTAACACGCTCTCTGGCCGATTAGCAGGAGCCATTTTTCAGGTGCAAACACACAAACACACACACACACACACACACTGCACACTCTACACACTCTACACACACACACACACTACACACTCTACACACACACACACACTGCACACTCTACACACTCACACACACACTGCGCACACTACACACTCACACAGTGGTGTTAGAAATGTACAAACAGATATCAGATGCCTTCTGTAATATTTAACAGAACAGCAGCTAGTCTTCATGTTATAATAATAATAATAATAATAATAATAATAATGGTAGACTTTAACGATGCGTTTGATGTAATTTGGTTATTCTTCATGAGTGGCTTATGACTCAGAGGTGATGTTGTGTTCAGACTCTGATCGTGGCGTGGATTAAAGGGAACCTGAACGTGTTTATCTCTCGGGACCTGTGGGACGAGCTGCTCTCCGTGCTCTCCTCTCTCACCTGCTGGGAGGAGCTCGTCACCGAGTGGTCCCTCACCATGGAGACCCTCACCAAGGTGCTGGCCAGGAACCTGTACAGCCTGGACCTGAACGAGCTGCCACTCGATAAGCTCAGCGAGCAGAAACTCAAGAAACACAAGGGCAAAGGTAACGCCGACACGCACGTTCACACACACACACCACGCACGCCGTCACGGCGACACACTCATAGGTCCTGCAGGTGACTTATAGTACCTTCAATTACACGTAGTTCCCACAGATGAATCATAGTTCCTGCAGGTGACTCGTAGTTCCTGCAGGTGACTCGTAGTTCCTGCAGGTGACTCATAGTTCCTGCAGGTGAT
>CM075012.1:27287331-27299831 GCA_037576675.1 Pangasius sanitwongsei | reverse complement strand
CCTTTACTCTCTTCTCACTTCTCTCATGTGCTAGTACACACACACACGTGCCGATATTCAATCATACGATATATTTTAACAGGTTTTCTTATAAACCATTAGAAATGTAGTGCCCTCCCCATCACTAGTTGCTATGGTAACATCAGCAACAACTTTAAGATCTGACAGCTTTTGCACTTTTGCTGAACAGACATGGTGGAAGTGGTGCTAAGTAAGAAATAAATCACTTTTTGGCATGCTGTTATAGGAAAATAATCCACAACAGGGTGGTGTGATGAAGCAGGGTTACTGTTAACAGTCCTAAGTTGATTATTTTCCTATAATAGCATACCGCCAAGTGTTGTATTCCTCTTACACCACAGCAACGTACCAGCTGATGTTTTATTAAACAACAACACATCTTTTTTTTTATCCTTTTATAGTTACATTTAATGTTCTGTTCTCACGTACATTATAGCAGCTATAAACAGTCGTTCCCTCACCTGCGTCTTTTTTTTTTCCTCTCTCAAGAAACTAATAAGACACAAAATCGCAGCTTGTTTCGTACGTTAGCGAGAAACCGCAAAGAAGCGTAAACTCCTCTGTCCTGAAGACGTCGGAAAACTTACAGTTACAGCTTCACCTCTGACTGTTACAAAGTGCTGACACTGGAGACTCCTTCCATCAATGTTACATAAAAGTCTCCTTACAAAAAAAAGGACGTCACCACATCAATATTACACACTGTTTATGCGGAGCGTTCGCTGTACACGTCCCTGTGAATGAGCCGTTGCTATAGAAACGATAACGTATCAGAGCGAGTGCATTAATGTAAACCTGCGCTACTGTTACAGCTGCTGTTATAGAGAACTAATCAACACCTCCTGACCAATCAGGATGCAGGATTCAGCAGCAGTGTGTAATTACTGTGATATGAGAATGTAATACGAGGACACACACGGTGTTGTTCGCCGCAGGTCTCCTCCTCCTCCTCCTCTTCCTCGTCCTCCTCTTCCTGTCGTTAATGGGGAGCGGGGTGCTCGTCAGGGGGAGTGTGAGACACTGAATCAGCTCGGCGTGATGCGGGACTGTGTTCCTGTATCTCTCTCCGCTGCCCCATGCTGCTTTAATTCCTGCACTCGTTTGTGGTAAACAGCAGGAGCTCTGCAGCTCGTAATGAAGCCGAGTCGGAGCGAGGCATGCGTACTCCGGGTTCCTCACGCAGAACCTGTTACTGCCCTCCTCTGTGTGTGTGTGTGTGTGTGTGTGTGTGTGGATGAGGAGTGTGTAGTGTCACTTACATCAACCTGCTTTCAGCTAAATGTTGGAGCACACACCTGAGCGATTAGCTAGTGTGCTAACAGGCACTCAGGGGGCGGGGCTAGCAGCAGAGTTTAACTTACTCATTCTCTTTCTGTATCTGTTCTTCATACACACTTTCCATTCTTTCTGTCTCACACACTCGTTCCGTCTCTCTCCCTCTGTTTATCTTTCCTCATCTCTCTGTCTTTGTCTCTTTTTCATGACTTTTTATCACTGCTTCACTCTATCTCGTCTTCTTTGTCTTGTCTTTTTTCCTTCCTGCCTGTCTCTCTCTCCTTTCCTTTTCCCATTTCCACTTTTTTCCCATCTTTCCTTTTTCATTCCCTCCCTCCCTCCCTCCCTCTGTCTTTACTTCCCTCCTGCCTCACCTTTTTTCTTTACCTTCATTTTTTTGTCTCCCGTTTCTTTTTCTCATTCTCACTCTTCTTCTCATTTTTTGCTTCTATTTTTCTCTCCTCACTCTCTCTTTCCTTTTTATTCCTTTATCTCTCTCTCTCCTGTCTCTCTCTCCCTCTGTCTGGCTCTGTCTCACTGACTCCTTCGTGTTTTTTGTCTGCGTCTCAGTGCGGAGCCGTCTGCAGCAGGGTCTGATCTCCATCACCGCTCGGACGCTGGTGTCTCACCTGTTGAATCACCTGTCTCACTTCCCTCTGGGCGGGGGAGGTCCGGCGGCTCTGACCAGTCAGGTGTGTGAGAACCAGGACAACCCGTACTGCCAGAGCGCCGACCTCGCTCCCGAGCTCTTCCACACGCCCAACCTGCAGTTCTTCGTCCTGAACGGCTCCACGCTGCTCTCCTGCCTCCAGATCCGCTCCGACGACAACATGGCCGCCGGTCTCGTCGCCCCCGACGCCTGCGTCCGCCTCATCGTCAGGGACATTTCCGGAAAGCACTCGTGGGATTCAGCCGTGCTCTACGCCCCGCCTCAGTGTGCTCCTCAGAGCCGAGCGCCACGCTCACACACCTCCTCCAGTCCTGCAGGGGGCGACGGAGAGCACGCCGCAGAACCAGATTCGGTAGAGCAGGATGAGAAGGACGACCTCTCGGAGAACAAGGATGTGGAAAAAGAGGAGGAGGAGGAAGAAGAAGAAGAGGAGGATGAGACGCTTTCAGAGACGATGGCGCCGTTAGCGAAGCGGCAGTGCCGTGAAATGATTCCGAGTTGGGATTCTCTTCAGGACGGCGAGGACGTTTTGGACGAGGTGCTGCAGTACTTGGGTTCTTCGAGTCCAGAGTGCCTCCAGAGAACCGGAATGCCGCTGAACATCCCGGCTCCGCCCCCTTGCTGCGTGTCGGAGAAACAGGAGAACGATGTCATCAACGCCATCCTGAAGCAGAGCGCAGAGGAGTGGGACTTCGCCGCGAAACACGGCAACGACGTCCACATGAAGGCGATGGAGCAGCCGGAGCCCACGGCCCAGAGACCCCAGTCCGCCTTCTACTACTGCAGACTCCTGCTCAACATCCTGGGCATGAACTCCTGGGAGAAGAGGTGAGAACCACAACCATCAACACACACACACTAACACACTCGCACACACACAACACACTTCAACAACACACACTCTCCAACATACAGACTAACACATACACACTAACACACACACACACACACACACACACTCTCCAACATACAGACTAACACATACACTCAAACACACACAACACACTCTGACACACTACAATACACATTAATACACACTCCATCACACACAACACTCTGACACATTACAATACACACCAATACACACACGAACACAGTCCAACAACACACTCCACACACTCTGACCCACTACAACACACACCAATACACACTCCAACAACACACCCAACAACACACAGATGCACTCCAACACACACTAGCACTCCACTGTGGGCTCGTTTTCTGTACAGCGGAGTTCATCGAATTAACAGAAACACTGACTTTATTTTAATAATTAAAAATGATTTCACCCTCAATTCAGAGTCTGGTGACATCATTAAAGTGCGACGTGTGACTGAGCACGAAAAACAAAATGTGAAATACAGGATGTGCTGCATCAGGTGCTATTCTATGTGCTGCTGAATAATGAGTGTGGAAGCCATTTTGTTAAATTAAACCAGTGATTAATGTGAGAGTTACTACTGTAAATAAAAACTATAATAACGATAATTAGATTTATTTCAGAATCCACTTGAGCAGCTGCGTAACCCGACTCTGAATACCAGGAACTTTCCTCGCGTAAATACTGACGTAACATATGGACTGTAACACTAAAGACGACGGATTACAAGAGATAATGGTGTGAGTGTGTGGTTAATGTCAGATAACAGGTGTGAACATCCGTGTGTGTGTGCGTGTGTGCGTGTGTGTGCGTGTGTGTGTGCGTGTGTGTGTACGTGTGTGTGTACATGTGTGTGTGTGTGTGCGTGATCTCCTGTAATCGGCGCTGAACAGTCAGTGTGTATTTATTTTCCCTCCTCATCAGCTCATCCTGTGCACTTCCCTTCACTCGGCGTGCGTTTCTCCGTCTCCTCGCTGCTGTCGTTTGTCTCCGTATAAAAAGCTGAATATTTCCAGATTAGCAGTAATTGGCTTGTTTTTGTGAGGTGGTAATGTAATGGCATTAATTTCTGTGATATACATGAGCGCCGAAGTGCATTGAGGCAGAATAGTTTTTGCGTTATCCTCTTAGAGAGCTGTCTAACAGCGTGTGTGTGTGTGTGTGTGTGTGCATGCGTGTGTGTGGTCATATGAGAGATTAATTCTTAAAGGCTCGGTCGTCTGCTCTGCCTTTCATTTGGGCTGTGAATAAAAGGCTGCTAGCTTTAAAATCCGGCGTTATTAGAAAGGTGGAGCGAGCTGAAGGAGCGAGCGTGCGGCTCTTTAATGAGGAATCATCCTCCAGGCGTTCATGTGTCATTTAGGAGCCGCGATCCGCCGAGGGCTTTGTGAACGCCGGCTTGCGCTCTTTGTGCTGCCGTTTTTTTTTTTTTTTTTACTTCGTCTCCTGAAATGGCTCGCTTTCAATGGGCAAAATGAAGACCATTACGTTGCAACAGGCTAATAAAGAGGCCTCTTTACTGGAAAGAAAAGGAGCACGAAACAAAAAAGTCCTTTTAGTGAGCGGCGCGTGGCTTTTACGCATGACTCATGCAGAGAGAGAAGAGAGAAAAGTAAGAGTTGCATTATCTCACACCATTTCAGGAGTTTCACATTGAATATGAACAGAAAAGCAGAATGAGTACAGTGCAGCAGGGAGACGGCGCCACACACACACACACACACACACACACGGCGTATAAGACACTAACGCTTTATATTCACGCTCTCTTAACCAACATTATCACTGCGTTAATTAACCTGAACAAAATGATCATTCGTTAAATGAATTAACGTTCTTTCCATCCACATTATACACGACGTTACGTCACGGCGCTGCTGAGTCCTGAATTGTGATTGTTGATCAGAATTAACGCTGATTAATTCTCTGGAACAGCAGCTCTGACAGTAGTGCAGGTTTTCCATTAATGTGCTCGTAATTCTAATACGTTATCGTTTCTATAGTAACGGCTCATTCCCAGGGACGTGTACAGCGCCACATGAACACGGTTTCAAAAAAATGTGTGTAATCATTGGTATGGTAGGTTTTCTTGAAGTAAGGAGATGTTTATGTGACATTTATGGAAGGAGTCTCCAGTGTCAGCGCTTTGAACAGTCAGAGGTAAAGCTGTAACTCCTGTATCTTCAGGACAGAGGAGTTTACGCTTCTTTGCTGTTTCTCGCTAACAAACAACGTCAAGCTGCGTTTTTTTTTTTGTCTTATTACCTTGAAGAGAGAGAATAAAGAGAGGCAGGTGAGGGAACGACTGTTTATAGCTGCTGTAACGTAAGCGACAACAGGAACTGACTCACTTCACCGATGTTCCACAGCATTAACTGTAAACAGATAACAAGTATGACTTGTTTTTCTTTCATAAATAAAAATGTGATCGTTGGCGAATTGTTGTATAAGAGAAATGAAACAATTGGAGTCGTGCTGTTATGTGCTCTGTGTGTGTGTGTGTGAGAATGTGTTTGTTGCAGTGCACTCACACGTCTGTGTTTTTCCATCAGGTTTTTTTCCAGGAATCTGTGAGAAAAACAGAGCTGTGGATAATTAGGAAGGCTGTGTTCTAATAAACAACACTGTAGTGTTCTCCAGCGCAGAAGGATTTTCAGCGTTCCGTATAGAGTCTGCGTTTATCTGTACGTTGCGTGTAATCCGATCTGCTGCACGATTTCCGTCTCAGAATAACGTCATCAGAGTGCGAGCGTCACCTGGACAGCGAGAAGAAGAGTGTGTGAGCTCGGTCGAGTCGCTCAGGGTTTCGGATTCGCTCGAGACTCAGGAACTACGACGCTCGGGCTGTTGAAAGTAACATGTAACACACACATTATCCGCCGCTGTAACAGCTCTAGAACGCCTTTACTCATCTTCTACGGGAAAAACAGCACAAGAAATAAAGGTTTTATTAACGTTTGTTTTCTGATTTTTTTTTTTTTTTTTTTTTACCGATTGTTCTGCGTCCTCACTGAATATTAAACTCCGAATTTGTGTCGTGTGTCTGCTTTATAATGAACAGTTGATGCCTCACCTCACACACACACACACACACACTCCAATCGTGAAATAAATCAGACACAAATGTCTACATGACTTATTCTTTGATTTATTATTAATCAGATAGAATTTTACTTGTTTTTTATTTGGATTAAGCTCTCATTCAGATTATAAACATGGAGAGATTAAAAAGTTCCTCGGGAAGGGGGTGTGGCCTGAGGTTTGAAGGCGGAGCTTGTAGTGTAGAAGTGATTTGGTTGATGATGATGATGATGATGATGTAGTTCACGTGTGCTGTGTTATTTATGTACTCGTGTGTCGTGTTTTCCCGACAGGAGCAGCTTCCACCTGCTGAAGAAGAACGAGAAGCTGCTGAGGGAGCTGAAGAACCTCGACTCCAGACAGTGGTGAGTCTCTGAACAGCTGTGTGTCGGTGCTTTGTTGAAGGTAACGCCGAGGGTAACGTGTCGCGTTTTGACCTCACAGCCGTGAGACGCACAAGATCGCGGTGTTCTACGTGGCGGAGGGACAGGAGGACAAACACTCCATTCTGTCCAACACCAGCGGCAGTCAGGCGTACGAGGACTTTGTGTCTGGACTGGGATGGGAGGTAAGATCTCTCCTCTCTGTTCTGTCTCCCTGCCTGGAGGAATGAGCCTTCAAACCCTTAGCCACACCCACTCAGTAACCATGGCAACATGGTGAGCGAGTCTGGATGGTGCCGTAACGTCCATCTTAACCCCTGTATGTTTAAATCTCTTGATGTAATTACAACGTATTGTCTGGATAACTACAGCTCAAATATATTTACAGGTAGAGTGAGGTCCTGCAGTCTGATTGGTTACACTGCCATTCGTGATCTGATGATTGGTTACACGGGCATTGGGGGCGGGAACTGTGATCTCCAGTGCTGTAACTGATGAGACACTCGTCTGTTCAGTGGTTTATTTACTCAAATCATTTGTGTCTTACATATGTGTGTGTGTGTGTGTGTGTGTGTAGGTGAACCTGACGAGTCACTGTGGCTTCATGGGAGGTCTCCAGAGGAATAAGAGTACGGGTTTGACCATGCCGTACTTCGCCACGTCCACCGTGGAGGTCATGTTCCACGTGTCCACTCGCATGCCACCTGACTCAGACGACTCGCTCACCAAAAAGGTAAACCTGGGGAGAGGACCGTGTGTGTGTGTGTGTGTGTGTGTGTGTGATGACATGGCTGAGTGTGTGTCTCTTTCACTGAAATCATGATCTTAAGCCTGCTTTATACTTCTCTACAACTGTTTCTGAGCAGAAACCTAAAGAAAGCTCAGAGGGGCGGGGCGGGAATCAGCAGGGCGTGAGGGGCGAGAACGCACGTTTTACTGTCCGTGTAAATAAACAGTCGGCGCTTTGAGAAGAGGATGCGGAGACGAACACTACACCGCTTACGTCTACGTTCATCAGACGTCTGCTGGAGGCATTAATCACACTTTAGCCCATTAGAACACTTTCATCTTCTCCACGTCTTTATTGTTTGATAGAACAAACCCTTTTCTGCTCTTCTATAGACTTCATCATCTTCTGTGACGTCTGGAACATTTCATGTCTGGATTCTTTTTTAAAGTATTTGCTTCTACAGACGCTTAAAATACTTGGATCATCTTCAGATTATTTAAGATGATTTATTTATTAAGTATTCACACTCCTTCACTTTTATTACGTTAGCTTTTTACTCTTAAAACTGATCAGAAGTTTTTTTTCTCTAAATTACTAGCTGATGATAGGGGTTTTAAAATTTTGTCAAGAAGAACATCAGAAGTTCTCTTTCCTACTAAATGTTTCATGTCCTTCTAGACCAGAGCCATTTATTTTATAAAGATAATCCAACTATTCAGCTATCAGACTTGATATTTAAATGTGTGTGATGATAGTGTTGTGACTCTTATTTGGAGCCATTATTATTTATTTTGCTGTTTAGTAAATCATGAGATTGAATTTGTTGTTATTTATAGGCTGAGATGTCTTGAGCTTTGAGTCTATAGTAACGTTAATAATTATAAAAACTCAAAAATAAATAGCTTTATTGATCTCTGGCATAATAAGAAAATATAATTCGTGAAGTCCCTGGGTATGAATCCTGCTTCTTGACTCGGTGTAAATATCTGTCTTCTTCTCCACACCATAAAAACACTGTTTGATGTTTTAAAGACCCACAAAAGATCAAGCAGGATAGCTTTCCTCCACTTATCCCATCGCTGCGGTGACCTCTGACCCCTGAGCAGTCTGAGGCCGAGACTCGGAGCGAGACAGACAGAGCGAGAGGAGAAGAGAGGGAAGGATAGAAACGTGTCTGTCTCTCTCTCGGAGAGCGTCTCGGCTCCTCCTGTGCCGGTTGAAGTGGTTCATAAAGCCACGCTGACCTCGACCCGCATTTCTACCTGCAGCGAGCTCGGCCTTTGTGTTCCCGGCCCGCAGCATTTTCACCTCAGCACGAGAGAAAAGAGGAGAAAATAATGGTGGATAACAGCCCCATGCCGCCCTCCCTCCTGCCTCTCTCTCTCTCTCTCTCTCTCTGTCCTGCTTCTTATCTCGCGCTCGCTCCCTCAAGTCGACTCCAGTTCACAACCACCTGCCTTTGTGCACATTTTGAATTTCAGCATAAGACCACCTGAATGATTTTTTTTTTCTTTTTTTTTGTTAGAAAAAAGAAGGCTAATTATGATGAAATGGGATTTTCTCGCTTGTCTGAGGTGTAAAAGTCGTCGTGTGGATGAAGAGAAGATGTGATAAAGGAGGAGGGGGATAGTGTGTTTGGAATAAATGAGGCTGTAGAGAATACGGGCCGTGTCCCAATCCACACTGCTGTAGTGAACAGGGCGTTAAATACAGAGAACAAATGAAAAGAAAGAATTTCCTCACTGATACAAGTTCCAATAACTGATATCAGCTGATGAGGAGATCTTAAACAGTCAGAAATGAACCCTGTGTTCACATCCGTGATCTCTCGTGGGCGTGTCCATGCCGCTGCCATTATTGCTTGTGGGCGTGGCCTGTCCGTTTAGCCCAGTCCTTTATGGTTTACGGAATAAGACATGCAGGAAGTAAAGTGTTGAGAGTAAAGAATCTTGCAAACACCGGATATCCTGCACCATCTGACTCTCCGAGCTTCATCACTCTCTCATTTTCTGCTCTGTTTACAGATCCGTCTGTCTGCGCCCGTCTTCCTCTTCCTCCGTTTACTGGACAGTAGAGATCTAATAACGAGTCTAATGAGCACTAACGAGCCTGACTGTAATGTGAGCTCGTTTGAGGACGACCAATCACCTGTCGTTAGTGCTGTCACTTCAGAGAGAGAGAGAGAGAGAGACGGGGAGAGAGAGACAGGGAGAGAGAGAGAGAGGGAAGAGAGCGACCAAAAAGAGAGAGAGACAGAGAGAGATGGAGAGAGAGACAGAGAGAGGGGGAAGAGAGAGAGAGAGAGAGACAGACAGAAAGGAGAGAGAGAGAAAAAGAAAGAGGAAGAGAGAGACAGACACATGGAAAGACAGAAAGATCAAAAGAAAGACCAGTAGGTAGAAAGACAGACAGTAAGAGTGACGGATGGACAGATAGAGAGACAGAAGGTTTGAGACAGGCACTAGACAGACAGATGAGAAATGTAAACATAAATGTAATGTATAAAGCAGTAACGGTAATGAGGCCTGTTTTCATGTGTTATTACATTGTTATTAACGAGGAATTAACAGATTGTAGCGAGACGTTGTAATAATGCGTAAAGACAGCAGCGTGAATAAAACTGCAGTGAAATACTGAGGGCATAAATCAGCCATTAATCTTTTAGCATAACAGCCGTGTGTGTGTGTGTCTGTGTGTGTGTCTGTGTGTGTGCGCCAGAGAACAGAGCCATTTCTTAGAGCATCCAGGAAGGATGATGGAAAGGGAAGCGTGTCCAGGCTGCTCTTAGTGTCCAATAAACGCACAAACACACACACACACACACACACTCACCCTCAGACGAAATGGCAGAGGCAGTGGCCGTTAGCATGGCTTGTACTTGCTGTAATTCATCGCTGTAATTTGTGTGTGTGTGTGTGTGTGTGTGTGTAACAGCCTAAAGGGGAGGCACGCGCGGCCATTCTGCTCCCAAATTAGATTGCTCCTGTCCCCTCGCTGCTCGGCCTCGCATGACTTTTCAGCTCCAAATCGGATTTGCGAGGGCTTCTGGGAACTTTATCCCGAGCGAGATGGGCCAGCAGTGACGCTAAACCACGTTAAACAGACGCTTAAGCGTGTCGGCCGAGCCGCCATCACCGAAACACACTCATTCATCCGCTCGGGGTCAGGATTTATTCTTCTGTTCCGTGCTGTCGCACTGCCATTTCGCTCCAGGTCTGAGCGTTTCATAACCTCGCCACATTTATTCACGTGAACTAACGCTCCTAATGCGCCGCATTATCTGCGTCAGAGTAGAGCGAGAACATTTGTAACGTAATAAGATTTATTTATTGCCACTTAGGCAACTAGAACCACACACATGAGGAGAATTTTCATCCAGAGACGCTTCTGTGTTATTAAAATAATGATTCAGTGCATTACGCTTGTGTTGATAAAGACACGCCCACTAAAATATTACATCATAATATTCATTTAATCACGCCTACTGACTAATTACACTCTCATGTACTTCTCTCTGTGTGTGTGTGTGTGTGTGTGTTTAAGAAAGCACAGATTTCCTGTTCGTATGTGAGCATGACTAAACTATTAAAGTTAAACTTAAAGTTACTCAGGGTTGTCATAGCAACGTGAGAGATCATTCATTACATCATCAGTGAGTAATTAATGTGTTGTGGGTTTTTTGTATCACTGAATTGATGTTGTGATATGTTTCTCTCTCTCTCTCTCTCTCTCTCTCTCTCTCTCTCCCTTACACACACACACACACACACACAGCTGAGGCACCTGGGGAACGACGAGGTTCACATTGTGTGGTCGGAACACGCGCGGGACTACAGGAGGGGAATAATCCCAACCGAGTTCGGAGACGTCCTCATCGTCATCTACCCCATGAAGAACCACATGTACAGCATCCAGATCATCAAGAAACCAGAGGCACGTCTCTCTCTCACACACGTCTCACACACGTCAAAAACACGTGACACACGATTATACACACTACTCTGTGGCATAGGAAAGAAATGAACAAAAAAAATGAGTTTAAAAAAAGATGATGGAAAGATAGAAACAAAAACAAAGAAGTTAAAGAAAAAATATATTAAAAAAAAAAGGGAGAGAAGGTGATAGAGAGAAAAAGTAAAAACAAATGACAGAAAAGGGTAAGGTACTGAACTAAAGACAGAAAGGGAGAAAGAAAGTAAAAAGAAAGACCAAAAGGAAGAAATAGTGGAAAGAAAGAAGGAAAGAAAGGTAAAGAAAAAGATTAAACAGGGCAAAAAACAAAAATTAAAAAGAAAGAGGGAAGGATGTAGGGAGAGAGAGTGAAAGGAGGAAAAGACAGAATGCATTATGGGTAACACACACTGACTCTCAGTCAGCACTGTAAAAGAGACTGCATACGTTCTGGCGTTTGGGACAGAACCTTAAACAGGGTGGTGATGATGATGATGATGATGATGTAAGAGCACTAGGTTTTGTTGCGCCGTGGCGTTTGGGACAGAACCTTAAACAGGGTGGTGATGATGATGATGATGATGATGTAAGAGCACTAGGTTGTGGTGCGCCGTGGCGTTTGGGACAGAACCTTAAACAGGGTGGTGATGATGATGATGATGATGATGATGTAAGAGCATTAGGTTTTGTTGCGCTGTGGCGTTTGGGACAGAACCTTAAACAGTGTGATGATGATGATGATGATGATGATGTAAGAGCACTAGGTTGTGGTGCGCCGTGGCGTTTGGGACGAGGCCGCAGTCTGGTGAGCTGAGTGGAAGCGGATCTGAGCTTCCTGCTCCGTGATGCTGCACTAATCCAATGAGCTGAGTCTGACTCGGAGAATCGGATTGCAGTGACAGACGGATCGGCGGCGAGACGCCAGAGTGAGACGCTTCAGTTCAGTGTCACAAGGAGGAGGCGGGGCTTCGGTTTAGCCTCACAGTGAGTAGGCGGGGCTTCAGTTTAGCCTCACAGTGAGCAGGCGGGGCTTCAGTTTAGCCTCACAGTGAGTAGGCGGGGCTTCAATTTAGTCTCACAGTGAAGAGGCGGGGCTTCAGTTTAGCCTCAGTGAGTGGGCTAAAGTGAGAGAGAGAGAGAGAGAGAGAAGGAAAGTGAGATGGGAATCTTTTTGTTAAAAAATAACGTTTTCTGATTGAAATAAAACCCGTTACTGCTCTCTCTCTCTCTCTCTCTCTCCTACTCACTGAGAATAAACTCTCACACTCTCTCTCTCTCTCTCCCTCTCCTACTCACTGAGACTAAACTCTCACACTCTCTCTCTCTCTCCCTCTCCTACTCACTGAGACTAAACTCTCACACTCTCTCTCTCTCTCTCCCTCTCCTACTCACTGAGACTAAACTCTCACACTCTCTCTCTCTCTCTCTCTCCCTCTCCTACTCACTGAGACTAAACTCTCACACTCTCTCTCTCTCTCTCTCTCTCCTACTCACTGAGACTAAACTCTC
>CM075012.1:27263797-27280436 GCA_037576675.1 Pangasius sanitwongsei | reverse complement strand
ACTCCTAATCCCGCCACGTGTGTGTGTGTGTGTGTTTATTTCACTCCTAATCCCGCCACGTGTGTGTGTGTGTGTGTGTTTATTTCACTCCTAATCCCGCCACGTGTGTGTGTGTGTGTTTATTTCACTCCTAATCCCGCCACGTGTGTGTGTGAATAGAAATAGAACCAGAAGTGTGAGGGTGTATCTGTGTGTTTGACGGGTGTGTGTAGTGGGTGAGCAGCGTCTGGTCTCTGTACATATTTAACAGTATTTAAAGCAGCCGAGAAAAAAACTAAACGAGCCTCGAGTTCAGTGCTGAAGCTTCATCACTCTGTCAAATCCACACACACACACACACACACACACAGCCAGGAGGAGGCCCTTATTTTCCTCCAGACGTGTAAAACGTGTCGGCCGGAGCGTTCTCTCTCACACTCGTACACACCTTTACACACGTCAGCTAATGATTTTTGATGAAAAGTAAAAGCCGGCAGCATCTCGCTGTCAGACTTCAGCCCTGGAGCTAAAGATAAACGAGACCAAACCAAAGACAGACATCAGAGCCCTGGATACACGCTGGGGCAAAAGTAAGTGCCCCTCAGACGTGCACTGATTAACGCTGACTTCTAAAGCTCTTTTTTAATTTAAGACACGTTACAGAATCTGAAGTACTTTTCATTTTTGATTTTCTTTCCTGAAATGTCATTTTCAAAACAGTGAAATATTGTTACTGCCTGAGGAATGACTACAAACTGATGAGGAACACCTTCCTTCCTCCACTCTATAAATATGCATGAATATGCAAATACGGGAACGCCCCCACATCCTCCTGACATCTCTAACAGCTGGTAGTCAGTTAGTCACATGACTGGGAATATAACGTTACCATGACGACTAATCACCACTGTTAGCTAGCTCAGCAAACTAGCTTAGCACACAGGTTCTGTTAGCGTAGTCGCTGTCTAGTAATTTGTATACTGGACATGATTGGAGATTATGGAGATTATTTTGTGACATCACAAACCGAGTTCATACATAGCCCCGCCCCCAAATCAGTTTATATGCAGAAGATCTGAGGAAGTCTCAGAGTTTCTCGCAGTGTCGCGGTTGCTGTTCAGGGCTCTGATGTGTGTGTCTGCGGTTCAGGAAGGAGGGAAAAAGGTTTTATAGCGTGTTTCTGCTGTAAATGCGACACGTCCAAGAAAACCATCGAGATACGAGATGGTTCTCTCTCAGAAAGCTGAAACGTGGACGTGCGAGATGCTGGTGTGTGTTACTGTCCAGAGAGAGATCGCTGCATGACGCACGTGCTAACTGCATGCGTTAGGAAAGCTACACAACACACACACACACACACACGGAGTCTCATCTACACGTTTGTAAAGAGGAAAATCAGCTAAACACAAATTAAAAAGTATTCTTCTCACTTCCACCAGTGTGTCTGTGTTTTATTTGGAGTTATTATTATTATTATTATTATTGTTGTTGTTGTTAATTATTATTATTATAAAAGTGTTCATTTATATTTTGTGTGCTTTAGAGTTTGAAAGAAAAAAACAGAAGAAACAAAGGGTCAAAAATATAAAAACAGTAAACTGGCAAATAATAAAAATGAAATAAATATTAGCAGTGATGAAGAAAATACCAATAAAGAATTTTTTTTAATATATTAAAGTGTTTATAATTGGAATAAAACTACAACAAATAAAACAAACAGAAATACGGCAATAAAAATAACTCAAAGAAATAAAAACTAGTTAAAATGAAAAACAATTTGAATTCAATTTAAATCAGTGAATCGTGGCCAGTTTTTTTAGCCACATGTGCTTACGATCCTGAAATAATGGATTTCAGGATGTGAAATTTGAACTAATTTTTTAAAATCGATTCTAAATAATAAAATTGTGAGACGTAAGTAAACTGGCCTCAGCTCCTCTAACCTCATGAATAATGCAATGTTCCCTGATTGATTATGCGAATTAGACACGCCCCTTTTCTTCTGCTACCACACCCCTGTTTACTGAAAAGGTAGCAAAGAACATTTCTAATTAAACACACACACACACACACACACACACACACACACACACGCCCCTGTCATTCCTGCACTTTTGCATTTATGATGAAAAAGCTGTCTGTAATAATTCTAGACATTTGATGTATAAAATTATTTATTCTTATATTAACTTACTGTATTGTCTGTTGTGGAAAATAAACAGCAATTTTTATAAACACAAAAAAAGCATAAACTAAAAGCAGTGTTTTGGCGTCGTGTTGCTTAGAAACAGCCGACAGGAAAGATTTACATCACAAAAGTTCTTTAAAAACTGCTTTAGCTATAAAAGTTTAACACTCGCGTCGAGTTTATCTGCTGAAATCCTGAATTTATATAAATATTCCACACATTTAAAAAGAAAAGGGGATTTTTGTAAAACCAGCCGTTTATTAAAACAGAGCAGAGACATGAATATTTCCTTCCTACAGATTTGATAACTTCAGAGAGTATTTGTCATCTTTGTCGTCTTTGTCGTATTTGTTTCTGTCGTTTGTATTCATTTGCAGATTCTTCAGACTCTGTGGAAACCTTTCACTTTAATTCTACACACACAGGATGAAAGAGAAATGCTACACACTGATTTATTTCATATAATCTTATTCTTTATTAGGAATTAGTTTCTTTTCTCACGGTCAAATTTTATACATCCTCTCTTCAGACGTGACAAAAAAATAATCAAATCACAAACGAACATTTAAACACGAGCCAGAGAAGCGACTTACGAAAGCACATCACCGTGAACTTTCCATGGGAACTAAAGTCATTTACATGTTCGATGTGTTTTACTGAATCTCACTCGCTGTTCGGAGAAAATAATGTCGTGTCATTAATGTTATTAAAGCAGCTTTTACAAGATCATCACTTTCACCTCTGGAGTCTGATTCGGATCAAAATCTCAGCACAAACATCAGAAAAAAATAATAATATAATCACATGCTGAAGCTGGAGTCATGTACACACACACACACACACACACACCAGTCTTAGCTTGCATGATGACGTCATAAACCACATGGTGTCAACGTACTACCTGCGGTAACCATGGAAACCTGTGATGCATGCTGTTCAGGACGGCGTGTGATTCTGGACGTAGCCTGTTGTCATCCTTTCTTTTTTAAAAAAAGTGTGAAATTTATAAAGACCATATCCGGGAAAATCTTTCACATTTGATATTTGGGATGAAGCTGCACGCCGTTAGCGACAGTTAAGATTCAAGATGGCGGCTGGAATACGTAACAAACAACAATAATAAGATCGAAATCTGTTTTAATGTTTTAATCGTGACTGACTTCAGGTAAAAGTCTTTATTTGCCGATTAATCTTAAAAACAGTAACCTGTTGCGATTTGAGGCGTGTGTTGTGACATCACCATGATTTTGGGCGGGGTTTAATTGATTGACAAGACGTAAAAACACATCGTTGTGCGCTACGTAACTTACACAAGTCCTCCATCAGAGCAGTGTGTATGATTACGTATGATTATAACGGATGTGATTACAGCAGCGGGGTGACGCACGTGTAACGATGTGTGACGTGACAACACGAATCAAATTTGTCGTTGTTACGCTTTTACACGATTGTAGCTGCTAACGTCTGAACTCCAGAAAACCTCCTGTGAGGAAAAGCGGAATGAATAAACCATCGCTGAGAGCGTAAACGTGCGCGGTGTGATGATCCGTGTTAACGGAAGGGCTGGACCACGTGACGATACGCCATCAACATCATCACACATCACGTCACAACACGCTTTAATGACGTGTGTTTTCATTCTCTTTTTTAATGATGTTCAAATTTTGTACTTTGTACTTTGTACTAAAAAAGAAAAATATTGTACATTTGTTTATTAATAATGAATACATTTATTACTAGTTTTAAACAGCAGCATTACTGTATTGCTGAAGTTAGCAAACCTCAATATCGTGATGCGCGTCATGTCATCATGCAATGTGATATTTTGTGATGCCCTTAGTTACCATAGCAACAACCTTTTATCAGAAGCAGGCGAGGTTACTACGTTTCTCGCACATCAACATTTTAAAACTCATTTCTGACTCGTTCCTAGAGCGGAATTATTCCACTGAAGTGTGTTTTACTGCGAACTCTGATGTTTAAATGATGATGATGATGAAGATGATTTGGGAGTTTACGTTGAGGACGTGTTAGAGGAAGCGTACGAGCGTGAGAGGACGGATTTCACTTCCAGCACAAAGCATGAGAATAACTAAAGTACAGGGACGCTGAGGTGAAAGGCACTGAACAGAACTTTTCCTCGTCACTGGGGTGAAACTCGCATCTTCTCTACCTTTAGCACGTTTAATATCGTTCACCTGAACGCGGACGGAGCGACAGAAACGGACTGCACTTAGATTCACTGACAGCAGAAAGTTCTAAAGGTTCACTACACACACATTTCTCGGTAAAAGATCCGCTAAAGGTTCTGGACGCCTGACGGTTCCACCACAGCCTCCGGAAAGTTCCGCTTAGTTCCCTTTTCTCTGCCACACTGAGAACTGATGAAGAGAAAAACAGCAGTTATTCTTTCCTGCAAAACCTGAGTTTGTGAAATTCTCCTTTTCATCTGCTTTAGGTTAGTGACGTCACAGTTACACGACTCTAATCAGCATTTAAGCTACTACACTGAATCACGTCATTAATATCATCACATTATTGATTATTAATAATTAATAATTATTATTGGTGTACTGTGATCTGTTATTTCCTGTTTGCTTTTGTCCGGGTTTACACACGGGCCATGAAAATACACTGGTAGTTTGTTTGGTTTTTTTTTGTGTTTCACGCGTCCATGTTTTATTCGCGACTCCCGAGCACTTGTCGTAAAAATGTCGTAAAAACTGTCCTCAGGATGAACACTTCAAGTCGGAACCTCCCACATCCGGCTCGGTTTTGGAGGCAGCATGAGATCCGCTCGCATCAGCGCGCCCGCCGTCTTGCCCGGTGCCGGTCCCGCGAGCGCGTGCCAGAGCCGGTGCTTCTCGCGCACCTCCGCCGAGGGGAAGCGCGCGCCGCACAGGTGGCACGTGAACGGGATCGGCGCGCTCTCCGCGTGCTTGTACGACGCCGCGTGCACGCTCTGGTGGGCGGCGAGGTGTTTCCTCAGGTACGCGTGCCTCCGGAACCTCTTGGCGCAGTAGTGGCACGCGTACTCTTCCTCTTCCTCCTCTCCTCTTCCTCCTGCTGCTGCTGCTGCTGCTCGCGCGCACAGATACCCAGGCGCGAGGGAGTCCGTGTCGTCGCGGCGGCGCTCAAACAGCCTCGAGCCGTCGTCACTGGCGCCCGCGCGCAGATCAAAGCACTTCTCCGCCGCGCCGCAGCGCGTGTCCGCGGGAGGCATGCCGCTCTGCGCGCTCTCGGCGGAGAAAAACAGCAGCTGATGCTGATGCTGAGGATGAGGATGATGCTGCTGCTTCACTCTCATGTCGGTCGCGTTTTCCTTTCCTTCCACCGACGCCTTCTCGTGCGCCTGAGACTTTTTCCCGTCCTGAGAGTCGCGCGGTTTGTGCCACCGGCGGTGTGAGGCCAGGTTAGCGGGGCAGCTGAACACCTTGTCGCACTCGGGGCACCGGTACTCCACCCGGACGATGCGCGAGCAGCGGTGCTGCGCGAGGGAGAACGGGTCCGGGTACTCCTCCTTGCAGAGCTGGCAGATGAACTCACCCAGCGGCTTCTTGCTCCTCGGTAACGGCGCGCTCTCGGGGCTCTCCTTCTTGATCCGCAGTCCGAGCACCGGAGAGGTCGTGACCTCGTCTTCAAAAGTGAGCTTCCGGGCGACTTTGGGTTTCCTCCCCGGCGGCTTGCTCTTGGTCTCGGGCTTCAGGTTCTGCTGAAATGATGATGAAGGGTACGGAGCAAACTTCATGTCCGCGTGGCTGGAGAGGAGAAGGCGCTCGATGGAGGACACCGGGAACAATTCAGCTGCGGCCGGTGAGCTGAGACACCGGGGGAACGGAGAGCGCTTTAATCCCGCGCTCAGGGGCACCGAGGGTGTGTGACAGTCCTCCTCAGCGCCGTTATCATCTTCATCTTCATCATCATCATCGTTATAATCATTACTGATACTGCTGTGGAAGACGCTTCGCCCGGGCGCGAGAGCTGAGTGTTCCGGCGGCTGCGCGTGCAGAGTGCGTGCTGCTGTGGCGTCCGTGCTCGGTGCTCTGACCAGGTCGCGCGGCGTCTCGCTCTTCAGCGCGTGCGGGTCTGATTTCTGCACCTCCGCGCACTCATGTCGGATCCGGTACGACCCCCCCGAGGCGCGTTTACTCCGTTTCACCAAAAACCCGCGAGGCATCTCGCTTTATTTACTTTAAATTAAATACTACAATCTTCTTTTCTCCGTTAAAAAGTGCTCGTTTTATAGCCGAAATCTGACCTGTCCGCGCGCGCTCTCGGTCTAAAAACGGCTCTGTCGCGTTCACGCGCCGGTTTGCTGTTTTTATTCTTTGGATATTTTTTTTTCATGAAGTCACCGTCAGTGCCAAATCCCTGACCAATCACAGCGCTGACCGCAAAGTGGAGGCGTGGCCAGTGTTAATTAGCATATCAGATCACTGATTGGCTGCTCGCGGAGATCATCCCGCTAACCTGCTGCAGCATCACACAGCTGTCTAACATCTGTGCAACATCTGTCTAACATCTGTTCATTCAGGTCATTATGGTTTGTTTCCTCACTTTATTTTAGCATTTTTTCCTGGTTCGTGTTTTTAAATACAGACAGATTAATTGCACAATCAATAAATAAATAAATAAATAAATAAATGGAAACGAGACGCCGGTTCTTCTTCTCATTCAGACACTCCATCATTTATAATAATAAATTTTACTTACTCTTTTATGAAATGTTTTTTTTTTCACTTTTATTTAATAATAATAATAATAATAATAACAATAATAATAGTAAGTGGTTTCCATCAAATATTGTTCAAAGGTCATCAAAATGTTGTGTATGTCAAAGATTAATGATGAAAGGATTCCGCTGAAAACCTAAATGTGATTTGAAGTTAATAATTTGTGTGTAAATAAATGTCAATCACACACACACACACACACACATACACATACATACACATACACACATGTTAAACGAGTAAAGGAATGTCCTGGGGGCTCCTTAGATGAAGTAAACATCTTCTGAGCTGCTCAGAAGTCCAGTGTCTCAAAGTTTTGAAGGAGAACTCGGAAGTTCTTTAAACCTTCTCTGGCTTTATGAAGATGTGAGCTCTCCTGGCAGAATGTGAAAATTCCAGAAGTGTTTGCCTTTATAAAGATTTTTTCCACCATACTGTTTTTTCCATTTTTCAGTGTTTGTGTGTGTGTGTGTGTGTGTGGAAACACCACCCTATCCCATGGAATCCGTTCATCATTAATCTTTGACATATACATAACGCTCTTGATGAACTTTGACCCAGACCGGTCAAAACTGTATTTGATGGAAACCACATACTATTTATATTTATATATAAATATATAATGTGTTTATGAAATAATTTGTGTTTTTATTTATCGATTAGCTGATGAACTGAGCATTATAGCGTGACGTATATTCTTATGCGCTGGATTCACGGCTGCACTTGGCTTGGTGTGATGGTTTTGGGGCGTGTCTGTGCTCTGAGATGTAATCAGTGCTGCTGTATCGCACGTCTTTAACTGCGCTCTCTGTGTGGCCGCTGATGGGAATATCGTTTTCCTCTTTTCCCATGAGCGAGTGTTTCTTATCTCAGGACGGAGTCTGATCATCATCAGGACCGAGCAGCTCACTGCACAGCCTCTGCACTCCTCCTGGAACATGCTGAGACGATCGGTCCAAAATTCTGGCCTGGTAGTTTTTTTAGTGAACGTCGTAAACACGTTGTTGTGACAGATATAACTGAGGGTTAAAGGTCCTGCTTAAGCACCCAGCAGTGGCGGCAATGCCAGGATTTAAACTCACAACCACCTGATCAGTAACACAAAGCCTTAATCTCTGAGCTGTCACACCCCCTCGTCGCGCTTGTGCATCAGTGACCATAAAAAAAAATTAAACATCCCAGTGTCAATGAGGCAGCTAAAAACACGAGTCCCACAAAACTACACTTATCAAATAAAATAAACATTTAATACTGTATAAAGAATAAATATAATAAAAATCAATTCTAACAAAATACGACTGTGTGATTTATTCACACACACACACACACACACACACACACACACACACACACACACACACACACACACTAAACTGGAGAATAAAAGCTTCCATTAACTGGCAGCCATTTTACCTTTAAAGCTCAACACATTTCTGTTACTTCCTCACTTCATCTTGCTGAAGTGGCCTGGGGGTGAAATTGTGTAGCGCTCAGACCAGCGTACAGGGTGACGCTGCATGGAGGACGCTGATAAGAGATCAGAGCGACTCTTCTGCTTTATTGTGTTCAGGAGGAGGGGAGACAAAAGCACTCGACCCTTTAACACCCCATTCAGGACCCTATTATATACAGCGCTGTGCTTTGTGGTTTGGGACGCGGCCCGGGACTTTCGTCTCAGGACTGAGCGTCAGAAGTGAGCGCTGTGGACGAGCTGCGCTCGCGTCATGGACTCGGCAACCTCCTGCGCGTTTCTGTCTCTTTGTTGCAGGCAGAATTATGACAAATAATGTAATAAAAGTACAAAAATGACTGAAGGCATGTTTTACACCGTCATTGTCTGAATAATAAACAAAAACAAATAAGTGTTTGCTTGTTTCAGTGTATTTCTATTTATTACTATTTATTTATTTGGTTGATTATTTCAAATGGATTTGTTTATTTCAGTTGATCTATTTATTTATTTATTTGATTATTATAAATTATTATTATTATTATTATTATTATTATTATTATTATTATTATTATTATTATATATACACAATAAATTTCAGACAGAATTATGAGAAATGATTTTATAAAACTATACAAAAAAATCTGAAGATATTTTGGACTATTGCTAAACAATTTGCTGCATCGTTACATGAACCAATAACTATAAAGGAATACATAAACAAAGAAGTTAAATGATCTTCATTAATTCATTCATGTATTGATGTAATGTTTTTATTTATTTTTTAAACAGTGTAATAGCTTTAAATGTATTTAGTTATTCACGAAACCCAACAGAACACGACCAGAACAGCATCTAAATAAAAATCCCCACGGCTTCAGACAGTGTTGTCACACGCACTGAGCGGACGCTGGACACTTTATTCGTTACGGGTTTTGTTTCTCCGCCTCTCGTTTGTGAGGTTTCGCTTTAATGTGACTGCAGAGCTAAATAAATTCACAGAAATCTTAAAGAAATGTGACAGATAGGTCTGATGTGAAATGTGAAAATAGATTTCTTTAAATCCCATTTTACAGTAAAATGGAAGATTGTGGTGTTTGGTGGTGAATTCAGCCCTGAGATAGAAATATACACGTACAAGAGCTTTAATTAAGGCTCGGACTCGGAGCTGAGCTGTGGATTCACCTTGCGACAGGTCAGCGGTTAACTCGCTCCGAGTGATGAAGGTATGACTGGGTGTGAGGAGAAGCGTAACATGGTGATGGGGGCATTAGACTTCCTGCAGGGGCAAAACCCATGAACCTGCCCTCTACAGCTTTTTAACAACTGCTAACAAACAGGTTTCTGTACCACAGTCACCTTTTCACACACCTCTCTGCAGAAACACACACTCGGGCACAACACTTCAGTTTACGACCTGAAAACATCTCACAAGAGCTAAACACTGAAAACACCAGTGTTCACGTTCAAGAAACGTCAAAAATCACCTCAGACACACTAACAACTGCTAGCATTAATGATTTATACAACAACAAAAAAATACTTTATACACTGTGTCCCAAAAGTCTCTGTACAGAGCAGAAATGAAGACATGATCTCCTCTACATGATACCACGTCTGCGCAAACACACACCGACTCGAACACACACTCTCCCACTCATGATGAGCTCGTGTTCACACATCTGTGTTATTACTGTAACTGCATCTCCATCGCAACCTTGCGACAGCTTCCCGCCCCAGAGAATGAGTTCCATACCTTCTTCTTTTGTTAAAGCCTTTCTTAAAGCCTATCTGAAAAAAATATGTATCATATAAACCAAGTATGAAAAGTTTTGGAGGAGATTTTGCTAAAAGTGTTAATTTCCCCCTGTGTGTGGAGACTTTTGGGACACACTGTATAATCTAGCAAAGAAAAAAGAAACCGCATGTGCAGTGTTTAGTCTGCATCATGTGCTCACATCTTCTCATCAGCTCCAGCATCTGATCATGTGGACGATGATCACAGACCTTCCACGTCCACGAGGAAAACAATTCCTCCATGGGGTTGAGGAATGGAGAGTACAGACGGAGGAAAAGGGAAAAATAATCCTTGGATGGACTTTAATGCTGTCCAGTGGTGTAAGGTTTGTGATTTATTTAGCAGACTGAAATCCTGTTTATTTTCATGTTCGGTTTAGGGGTTAAGTTCCACGAGTGTGTAACAGTGTGTGTGTGTGTGTGTGTGTGTGTGTGTGTGTGTGTGTTCAGGCGGAGAGAAACACAGGAGTTTGTCGCCATCTGCAGGCTGATCAGTGAACTGCGTGTGTTAGAGATGGAGCAGTTTGGGAGTGTCTGATCGACTGAAACATAAAAACTCCCTTCACGAGAGCAGATGACTTCCGGTTTGCTAAAGACGAACCACAGAACGCGCCCACGTGACACTCAGTCCACTGTGACGTCACGAGGGAGTTGTTACGAGGCGTGCGTTTGTTCAGAATCTTATGACCTTAAGGACAAAAATTAAAACTAAATAACCAAGACTTCAGCGTTTCACTGTTCAGAACAAGCCAAGATCCAGTGAGTTTATCCCCTCTAAACATTTTAATACAGCACATCAGCTATTCTAGGCTATAAATATATCACACTATCATATAAATATAACACAATATTACTACAACAACAACAACAACAACAACAACAACAACACAAAACCCCTCTGAGACTGAGGTCACATTTAGTTCAACCTGTTTTTAATCCTAAAGTAAGCTTAAGAAATAAAAGACACAGGATTATAGTGTATATATCTACCATTTAAAAACATGTATTAAATTAGAGTGTAGTATATACACACAGTGTTACATTAGAGTGTAACACACACACACACACACACACACACTGTGTTTCAGTGAAGAGATGGACAGATACAGTGCAGGTGAACTGAAATACTGGCTGAGCATAAAGCTCGAGGATCTGAGGAGTGAGATGCACAAAGAGATCCAGAGGAAATGCAACGGGCTGAGCGAGGAGTGGCTCACACGTGAACGACTCCAGAAACAGCAGCTGTACACGCTGCTGCTGATGGAGAGACACACGCGAGAGTGGACCATCAAGAACCTCGTCAACTTCAACAGCTCTGAGAAGGGTGGAGATGCGCTGCTGTGGGAGGACACGAGAACGACAGCAGATGGGAGGAGAAGCCGAGATGATGAAGCACTGTTTTGGGCAGCAAGAAGGACAGAAGAGAACAGAAAAATGTCCAGGAGAAATATTAACCAGGACCTGGAAGAGAAGGAAAGACAAAAGGCAAAGCAAAGGAAAGAAAAGGAGGAACTGAAAAGCCTGGAAGAGGAAAAAAGCAAGCAGGAAGAGCGAGAGAGCGAGCTGGTGGAAACGAGTAAAGCGGCGGCACAAGCGAGAAGGCAAAAGAAGAACCAGGAGAAAGAAAGCATGAGGATTCCAGAGAGAACGAGGCAAGAGGAAGCAGAGGTAAAGGAAAGGAAAAAAACAGAGGATGAGAAGAGAACGCAGGATGGTGAAAGTGAGCGCATGAGCAACAAAGAAAAGAAGCGCAAGGCTAAAAGAGAAGAGTCAGATATGAAGACCTCACTGGACAGACGGACGGAGGAGCAAGAGAAAGAAATAGAGCATGAAAAGAATATGAGAAAGCAGGAAGAGAGAAAGAGAGCGCTGATGGAGAAAAGAAAGGAGGAGATGCAGAAGAGCAAAGAAAAGAAAATAAGTCGGCTAGAAGAGGAAAAGAGAAAGCAGGAAGAGCTACAAAGAGAGCTGGAAGAAAAGAGAAAAGAGGAAGAGCGAGAGAGACAGCTGGAGAAAAAGAGAAAGCATGAAGAGCCACAAAGGGAGCTGGAAGAAAAGAGAAAAGGAGAAGAGAAAAGCAGCGAGTTTGAAAGAGAGGAGACTGACCTGGAGAGCTCATGGGACACAGAGTCAGAGGAGGAAGAGAGGATACGGCTGGAGAAAAAGAAACTGAGGCAAGAGAGAGATGAAGAAAGACCATGGCAAGAGGAAAAGAGGAAGCAGAATGAGCGAAATGGAGAGCTCGAGGAAAAGAGGAAAGAGGAAGAGCGAAAGAGAGAGCTCGAGGAAAAGAGGAAGCAAGAAGAGCATGAAAGGGAACTGGAGGGAAAAAAGAAAGCAAAAAAGAAAAGAGAAGAGATAAAGCTGCAAGAAGAAAAGAGAAAGCAGGAAGAGCTACAAAGAGAGCTGGAAGAAAAGAGAAAAGAGGAAGAGCATAAGAGACAACTGGAGAAAAGAAAGAAAGACATGCAGAAAAGAGAAGAGAAAAGCAGCGAGTCTGAAGGAGAGGAGACTGACCTGGACAGCCCGTGGGACACAGAGTCAGAGGAGGAAGAGAGGATACGGCTGGAGAAAAAGAAACTGAGGCAAGAGAGAGATGAAGAAAGACAATGCCAAGAGGAAAAGAAGCAGAAAGAGCATGAGTGGAATCTGGAGGAAAAGAAGAAGGAGGAAGAGAGACAGAGAGAGCTAAAGGAGAAGAGAAAGGAGGAAGAGAGAAAGAGAGAGCTCGAAGAAAAGAAAAAGGAGGAAGAGAGAAAGAGAGAGCTCAAAGAAAAGAGAAAGGAGGAAGAGAGAAAGAGAGAGGTCGAAGAAAAGAAAAAGGTGGAAGAGAGAAAGAGAGAGGTCGAAGAAAAGAGAAAGGAGGAAGAGAGAAAGAGAGAGGTCGAAGAAAAGAGAAAGGAGGATGAGCGACTGAGAGGGCTCGAGGAAAAGCGTAAAATGGAAGCGTGCACGGCAGCAGTGTACGAAGAGAGGAAGGCTGAGGTAGAGAAGAGAGAAGAATTGAAAAGAAAGAAAATGGAACAGCACATGAAACTGCTGGAGGAAATAAAGAAGGCAGAGGAGCAGAAAAGAGAAGAAAAAAGAGGAATGCACAAGGTAAAGCTGAGGGAGGAGTTGTGGAAGATAGAAAATGAGAGGAGAAAAAGGGTGAAAGAGGAAGAATGGAAGGCAGGGTTGCAAAGGATAGAAGAAGACAGGAGAAAAAGGGTGGAAGAGGAAGAGAGAAAAGCTGAGATGCTAGAAAGAGAAGAGGAGAGGAGACAAAGGCTGGAAGCAGAAACGTGGAAGGCGGCGATGCAGAAAAGACAGGAAGAGCAAAGGAGACAAAGCGAAGAAGAGGAGAAGAAAAGGAGGATGATTGAGGAGCGAGAGAGAAGAGAGAAAGCAAGAAAAGAGTGGATAGAAATGCAAAGAATGTGGAGTGCAGAAGAGGAGAAATGGCAAAGAGAGAGAAAGCAGGAGAAGGCGAGCCAGCAGATCATGGAGGTGAACAAGAGAACGAGAGAGAAGAGAGAAAAAGCAGATGAAAGGATGAACAGAATGTGGCAATGTGACGGCGAGGTCTCTGAGGACAGAAGCATGTCGGAGACAGCGAGTCACGCAGAGAAAGTTGAGCACCTGCACCTCAGCCGAGAAGCTGAAGAACAGCGTGGTCCTGAAACATCAAACGTGCAGAGAGAAAAGAAGCAGGAAGGAGCGGATGAGAGAAAGCAGAAGGACATCAGTAAAGAGAAGACTGATGGAGAAATGAACAATGATCAAAGTGCCCAAGAGCATCCTCCTGAAACATCTGAGAAAACAAGCGAGGAGAAGGACAAGAAGCCCAAGTCAGCCCTTGGATACGTGGCAAAGTTCATGAAAGTGACCTATCAGAAGGTTGTGGACTACAGCAACCAGGGTGGGACCAACAACTTCCAGGAGTCACGGAGGCAGTGCATGAACAGGCCACTGGACGTCACTTTCCAGGAGCTGATGGACCCTGAAAAACGGCTGATGGTGGCCAATCAGTTACTGGACCAGGCCATCAACATGCCTCACAGCCAACGCAATCATCTGATCAATTTTTACGCCAGCTAAGAAGCCACACGATGGGGCCGTGCTCTCTGGGAGGGAGGGGCATACGCTTCACCCCGTCGATATTTGTGTGTCTATCAGAAAAAACTCAAAGGTGTCTGTATTTTTGAGAATGTTTTTGAGAACCTTTAAAGAAGGAATAAAAACACTTGCTAAAAGTATTTCCCTTGACTTTATCAGTTTTTTGTAGCTACACGACTCAGGACCCAAGCACAAGTCTGTTATACTTGTTTGTACTTGTACAGTCAGCAAGTTGGTAGTGACGTCAGAGTCAGCAGTACAGACGTCAGGGTCAGCACAGGCGTCAGGGTCAGCAGTACAGGCGTCAGGGTCAGCAGCACAGGCGTCAGGGTCAGTACAGGCGTCAGGGTCAGTACAGGCGTCAGGGTCAGCAGCACAGGCGTCAGGGTCAGTACAGGCGTCAGGGTCAGCAGAACAGGCGTCAGGGTCAGTACAGACGTCAGGGTCAGCAGAACAGGCGTCAGGGTCAGTACAGGCGTCAGGGTCAGCAGAACAGGCGTCAGGGTCAGTACAGACGTCAGCAGCACAGGCGTCAGGGTCAGCACAGGCGTCAGGGTCAGTACAGACGTCAGCAGCACAGGCGTCAGGGTCAGCACAGGCGTCAGGGTCAGCAGCACACGCGTCAGGGTCAGTACAGGCGTCAGGGTCAGTACAGACATCAGCAGCACAGGCGTCAGGGTCAGTAGCACAGGCGTCAGGGTCAGCAGCACAGGCGTCAGGGTCAGTACAGGCGTCAGGGTCAGTACAGGCGTCAGGGTCAGTACAGGCGTCAGGGTCAGCAGTGTTTAATTTAATTATTTCTGAAGGCATCTTTGCTTTACAGCATTTCTTGACATGTGCCTAAGCCTTTCTCACAGTACTGTATTTGTAGATATTAAATTTTTAGTTTATCACAGAATTCACAGTTAAAATTCACAGCAACCCTGAGTTACTGAGGAAGTACGGAAGAAAGGAGAGAGAAAGGTTAAATGTGGAAATGTTTTATTTAGGTGATTCTCTGCCATGGCGTCTGTCTGAAGATCATGTGTAAGAAGTCATTTACACAAACGCAGCAGTAAAAAGTTATTCTGTCTGAAACCTCGCTAGGTTTGATCAAGTACGCTGTACAGACGACAGCACGCCAAGATTTAAACTGCACAAATGACCGAATAAAGAGAAGAAATTGACAGAGAACGAATCAGAGATTACTTCCTGAGCGATGTTAGCGTGAACTGAGATCAGTGGAGTGCGGAGACGACGATGAGGCCCGTGGTTACCGCGGGAGACGAGACAGACACTGATGTGGATGATGCTGATAATCAAAATGAAAACTTGCTTCCCTTCATAAATCTATAATTCTGTAGAACTCACAGTTTAGATTAGATTATTTTGCAGGTTTCAGGAAAACAGTTAAGGAGAGTCTGTATTTTTCAGAATTTTACATAGCAGAACATTAAAATTTTACCATGTGAAGGGTTTTCACACGCCAGCACACACACACACACACACAGTCCGCTATATTAGGAACATCTGCTCATGCATGCAATTACGCAAGCAGCCAGTCATGTAGCTACAGATCAAGAGCTTCAGTTAATGTTCAGCTCAAACCTCAGACTGACAGGAAGGTTACAGTAACTCAAATAACCACTCTGTACAACCACGCTGAACAGAAAAGCATCTCAGAACACACAACACAGACCACAGGCTCATCTTCAGCTTCATCGGAAGCTGAAGACCGGAAAAACACCGACTGGTCCAACACACTTAATATCATCCTGACTGAACAACCTGAACCCTGAGAGGTAAAAATAACTGAGCATGTGTGTGTGTGTGTGTGTGTGTATTGTTGAGTGGTGTTAATAACTAAACAATAAAAAAAGTATTTAAGCTGATGTTTAAAGTTTTTTGGTGGACTAAATAAATGGAACAGATTACGATGCTGTGTAGAAGTATTGACCTGAAATGGACTAGACTGGGATTTTTATGTCATGAATCTATACAAAATAACCCCTGATACTGAAGTGGGGGGAAAATCTATAAATATAGTTCGTGAAATTATTTACAAATAAAAATCCTTCATCAGTGTCAAACGCCTAACTTAGGTCTTGTGCAAACATTTGCCATCAGAAATCACATAAATAACTGCATGGAGTCGAGCTGTGTGCAATTACAGTGTCACGTGATCTCAATGTCCAGAAGACTTCCACACACTGCACTGCATTATTCTATCACAAAGCTGGAAATGAACAGATGAAAATAAACAGCTGGAAATTAAAAGATGAAAATAAACAGCTGGAAATAAAAGATGAAAATGAAAATAAAAAAATGATGAAGGTGAAGGGCTGAAGGTGAAGAGCTGGAAGTACAGGGCTGAAGGTGAAGAGCTGGAAGTACAGGGCTGAAGGTGAAGAGCTG
>CM075012.1:27253157-27263697 GCA_037576675.1 Pangasius sanitwongsei | reverse complement strand
GCTGAAGGTGAAGAGCTGGAAGTACAGGGCTGAAGGTGAAGAGCTGGAAGTACAGGGCTGAAGGTGAAGAGCTGGAAGTACAGGGCTGAAGGTGAAGAGCTGAAGGTGAAGAGCTGGAAGTACAGGGCTGTGAGTGAAGCACCGGCGCAGCGGCCAGCAGCAGGAGAGCCTCAGCTTTACTCACTCATCTGATCAGCTTTCGCACTTTCCTCTCATCCTCTCCTCCTCTCCTCCCCTCATCCAGGAGCGGAGTTTAAACCCTACAACACACACACGAGTCTCTCATTAGCGACACTGCTGTAACTCCCTCAGCCCTTCAGCAGCCTGCGCGAGGCGAGAATGACAGCTCACCTGCCTGAGCTCGGTGTGCAGGAGCCGAGGTGCCACCAGGACCGGAAGTAGCAATAAAACAAACAGTTCAAATTAATGAACTAATCCTGAGCTTAGCGCGGTCCACTTCTTTCTCTTTCCTCTCTCTTCACATTCTCTCCATCTTTATGTTTATGTGCAGAAAGACTTCCTGATACTTTGGCTGCTGCTCGGTTACACACCAATCACTTCAATTAAGCAAAGCGGTTTAATTACGCCACCTTTAGCCACGCCCAGCTAAGCCACGTGACCAAATCAGACACGCTCATTGGATAGAATTCCCAGATCTGAAAAAAATGAATAGAGTATAGAACAACAAACTTTATCCATGAAGTAGATTGATCAGACTTCCACTGTCTACTATAGAGAATCTACTATAAAGAATTATTATTATTATTATTATTATTATTATTATTAAAACAAACAGGGGGGCTCGGTGGCTTAGTGATTTGTGTTGTAGGGGTTGGGGGTTCGAATCCTGCCCCTGCCCCTGCCCTGTGTGTGCAGCACTTGCATGGTCTCCCTGTGCTTCAGGGGTTTCCTGTGGGTACTCCGGTTTCCTCCCACAGTCCAAAGACATGCTGTAGGCTCATTGGCATCTCTAAATTGTGTGTGTTTGCGTCCTGCACTGTGCTGGCACCCCCTCCAGGGCGTCCCCTCCTTGTTCCCCTGAGTCCTCTGGGATAGGCCCTGTGTAGGATAAGCAGTACAGAGGATGGATGAAACAAACAGCTTGTATAGCTACATATATAACATTTATTTCAGTAGTAAAATATGAGAATAGGTTGGTCTAGTGGCTAAGGATCACACACTCTCACCACCAGGGCCCAGGTCCGATCCCTGGGCAGGGAACCAACTCAGCCACTGCAAGTGTGCTCTCAGCGCCGGTCCCAAGCCCGGATAAAAGGAGAGGCTTGTGTCACGAAGGGCAAATCAAATATGCAGTCCAGTGACGGAGAATGTAGTGACCCAGCCAAAACAACAACAACAATAAAATACAAGAATAATAATAAACCAGCATTTGGTCAATCTGAACCAAATTTATCTCTCAAATACTGTTAAATGATTAATCCTTCTTTCTGGATTATCTTCCAGGAACCCCACATATGTTCTGTACTATTTAGTCTAAAACATTAAGATTAAGATTATAAACTCAAACTCCCTCGCATTAATTCCAAACATCTCCCACATGCTGGTTATTACACCTTCATTTCTTTGTTGAATTAATAATCACATCTATTCAGCCATATCTCCAGTTTTTATTATTATTTTAAATAAATGTTTGTATTTTTAAAAATATTTTTATACTTCCAGATTTCATTATATCACTGTTAAATGTATTTGGAATGACAGACAGAACAAGGAAGTTAAAAAATAAATTCTTTGTACCTTAACATTTTTAGTTTCTGTTCCAGTAGAAGCCAAATATAATCATGTGTGTGTGTGTGTGTGTGTGTGTGTGTGTGTGTTTGAGCCGGTTCTCCAGCAGAGGGCGTTATTGCGTTATAACTGGAGTCCTGATCAGCGAGTAAAGAAGGTGCAGTGTGTGTGTGTGTGTGTGTGTGTGTGTGTGTGTGTGTGTGTGTGTGTGCAGTGAGCTTAACGGAAATACCTGATGTGATGTGATCACTGTCTTCACCTGCAGATTGTGTTACACTGCTGTTAACACTGAAATCAAGCTCCTCGCCTGCTACAGCAGAAATTAGGTCAGTGTGACGATGAAGGATTTTCTGGTGTTTAAAGCTGATACTTACTGTAAGTGATAACGCCGCTCTGTTCCTAAGGACTGTAACCTGTAACCTGACCACATAAAGTAACCTGACCACATAAACACACAACCGAGAGAGGTATAGCGTCATATACACCACCTATGACTAGTTACTACAAAGCCATCCATTTTACATCTGTTACAAACACCTAAACACAGAATCCCAATCTTCTTCATGGTGTTTGTGTTTGTTTGTTCATGCAGTGATTGAGGGACGGTGTGTATTACCCATAATGCACTGCAAGGCGTCTGGAGTCAAAACTTAAGGAGGCCACAGAGACTGCATCTCCACAAGGTCCAGATGTTTAGGAAGGCTAGAGTGCCAATACTTTATTCTTATTAAAAATATACAGTGATGAGATTAAACTACAACAAAAATGTAAAAGTGTTGGACCTTTTCTCGTGACTGAATCTCAGATGATCTTCTTTTATCCATGTAGTGCACTAGATAGAGTGTACCTAGATGAGATGTCATATACCCTATGTAGTGAGCAGACATAGTGAACAGGAAGTTATTTACGATTCTGTTGTACGTGAAGATGATAAAGTCGATAAATAAGTGCGCTAGCACGGCTAAGTGTCGAAGATGAAAGTTTTGAACGCCAGAATAAATCAGAATAAATGTCTGTGGATTTTTGTGGAAGCGAGCGCAACAGCACCACCAACAGGTCGTAATAAAAACGGTGAGAAGTTTTAATAAAAACGGTGAGAATGGTGTGAAGAAGCGAGAAGCGAGGCTGGGGCTGATTTCTTTCTTGCCCACACTGTAGATTCATGCAGCCAATCAGTGGCAGTCGTGTCAGGTGATTACACAGAGGGACACGCCCCTTGATCTGATCTCCACTTGAGCTGATATTTTTCAGAAACATCTGTAACACGTCATCAGCAGTGACTGAGAAGTGCACGTGAAATACAAACGTGAACGAGGTCGATTATTTACTCCATCATCATTACACTATATCATTTTTTTCCATAAAACGTCTTTGAAAGAAATGAGAAAGTAAAAATAGATAGAATAAACACACACTGTCCAATCTGAGTGCAAATTACACAAAAGGACAGAATCTTAAATTTAATGCTTTTTTTTTTTGTTTGAAAAACTTTTCTGTTTGTTTGATATTCAGAGGAAACACGACAAGAACACAGTCAAGCATTACAGATATATATTTTTTAAATTAGAAATCATGAACGCAGCTGTTGATCTGTCTTTAAGCGTGTGTGTGTGTGTGTATGTGTGTAATATTTTGTCTCACATCACTCTTATTACACCATCGATGTGACCTTGTGATAAAATGCATTTCTCAACACTAACAGTTTCACTGTTGAGCTGTTAGATATTAGAGTTTAGCCCTCACGCCCGATATCACGCCACGTCACAGCCGTCACTAATCACAAAATATCAGCAACAAGTGACAAAATATATCTGAAACATTAAAGTGTGGGATGAAATTGTGATATTTTGCTTCATAATTCCTCCAGAAAAGGAAAGAAACTTTGCTAGACAGTCACTACACTACTGAACATCATGAGATATTTATTTACATTATCAAGATGATTCTGTGATCATTGAGTTTGACCAATCAGTGAGTTCTATTTGTAGCTCCGCCCACATGTCTATGCCTGGGTCTCTTGGTATTTAATTGTTTCACTATTATTTAACGTACAGAGCTCATATCCACGTGGACTCTTATAGAACAATACGTGTGTGTGTGTGTGTGTGTGTGTGTGTGTGTTTAAGCATCAATACTCCCCTAGAGGTGCATTATATAGGACCTACATTCCACACACACTTTTCTCTGTGAGTCATGTGATTTGGAACGCCGGAGGATTCCCCTTATGCAGAGAAACACCTGAAACACCTGAAACACCTGAACAGTGAAACCCGGGCTTTGAGACGTTCCTGATCACACCTGACACTCTGAACACCTATTCACAGGTAACAATGCTGCGTATTTTCCCCAGTGTAAAAAGCCCGTGTTTAGAGGAAGGGAGGTTTCTTGATATCCTTCTTTTCGGTGTGTGACCTTTCAGTGAACATTTCCTACAGATGAAAGCAAAATGATCGTGGATGAAATGTCAGGTTCCTCTGCTTCAGTTTCTCTGACTGATCATTTATTCATTTCTATTTAAGCTTTAGTTTAACCAGGTGAGTCTGCGCTTGCAGAAACACAACATGAACGTGGAGGGAAAAAAATGACAGAAAAAGTCCAACAACAGACAAAACAAAGCACCGTTACACAACATAGAGACACAAACATAAAAACGTACAAAAGTGCTTAGAGACAAAACGTTTACTTTCTACTTAAAAAATCTACTTAAAAACAGAAATAGGGATGTATTTATTCTCTTTTTATTGTTTTGTACATTATTCAATCCTTAAACAGGTATTAAACTTCTAGTAAAGTATAATCATATAATCCTAAAATGATCATATTTCTGTTAACGGGTTTCAGAGGCCAGAGCGTAAGTTAAAAACACATCTACGCTATAAAGGTTTAGACGTTGTTTAGCCGGTTCACATATTTACAATATATTTTGAATCCATTTATTTCTGTGAAGCTGCTTTGTGACAATGTCCACTGTTAAAAGCTCTATACAAATAGAATAGAATAGAATTGTTTAGCGTTCCAGTGTTGTTGTAATAAAGCCCTATCGCACAGGAATGGCATTAGTCACATAATCCTGAGTCACGTCTGGGCGAGGCCGAGAGCTTTCGGGAAAGTCCATGTCCATGATTCTCTTACTGCTCACCTGTACTGAACACTCACTCTGACTCAGCAGGGAATATATAAACATCTGTGTACATCTGTCAGCTTTAAAATAAATAAATAAATAAATAAATAAATAAATAACAATTACAGAGAAAGGAAAACGGAAACTCTTAAATTCAGCTATAGAATGGAGACTCCGGACAAAACTACTGAATATTGATGTTCTTAAAGTTCTTAAATTAGAGGCGCACATCAGGACTGGGAATTAAAAACAGTCCATCACCAGCTAATGGCTAGCTAGCGTTCAGCAGCATTACTCTGCAGCGCTAGTGAGACACATACTGCAGGATATACAGCATATATACTGAGCTCAGTCAAACAATCTAAGCAATAATAAATGAAAATATGAATAAAAATCACGAAATGCAAATGATAATGGCTTACAGAAAGCTAGTAAGAGCAGAGTTTAGTTAGCTCAGCTAGCTCTGTTGCACTGAGTTAGCTCTAGCTAACGTTAACGTGCACAAAATTCACTGGAATGACGGATTGTCCTGTGAATTAGCATTAGACATGACTACTTAAAAGTGTTATGCTAGCCAGAATTGTGTCGTCTTGAATGTGGACAGCATTTAGCTCTTAAATAAAATACATTTAATTAAACTGAAATAAATAAGCAGCGTTCAGCAGTTCAGCAGGAAAACATTCGTCTCTGGTAATAATAACACTGCGAGATGCAGTCAGAGTTTATCCACCAGCTTTAAGGAACAAACTGAAGACAGTGTGTGTGTGTGTGTGTGTCTGTGTGTGTTGTCCTGACAGAAAGAGGAAGAGAGTTGAGAAACTGGTCATTCCACAGTTTCCCCAGCGCAGAGCTGTAAACACGCGGATGGACCGAAGCCCAGACTTTCTGTTGTTATGCTTCCAGGATTTCGTGTGCGAGCTCAGGACGTCCTGTAACACCCAGCCGGGACATTTCACACAAAACACCCTGCATCAGATCCACGGAGACACGACTTCCTCATCAAAGTGCACTTTCAGTTCTGTTATGTAAAATCAGGACAGAGCTGATGTTAGTGCACTTCTTCTCACTCATGCACTCGTGTGCTCCTGTAAAATCCTCTTCATGAATTTGCAAATTGTGCTTGCACTTTATCAGCAATTTTTACATTTGCTTTTAGATGGGTTTTTTTTAAGTTTCATGTTTCTTCCTCCTAACAGAGGGAGCTTTCAGTTCTCTGATTGGCAGTTAAAATGCTACAAGTGCGTACTTGCAGACTCAGAATGTAGCGCTGTTTACAACACGGCATTGCTGTTCTGTAGATTTTTATCTCTTTATTATGATTTCAGTCGGCTGTGAAGAGAGAGTGGTGCTCACAAAATCATCAAAATCATACAGACCTTAGTATCAGGCCACCTGGAGGCTTGTAGTGCAGCGCTTTGCGTTAAACCTCACGTCACTGAGCCGCTTGTCTTTTTCAATTGCAAGTAAAGAGAGTTTTGCACACATCTGGGTTTCTGCTGCTGGAAGGAGCCTTCACTGGATAACTTTATTTCTGCTGTAACAACAACACCGCGTTAATGAGAAGAGTTTCAAAAAACTGCAATGGAATCGAAGAAACAGCTTGAAATATCAGCACACATCTGACCGACTCCCAGGCCAACCGGTGGAGTTAACTCGCAATCTCATACACACTCTTCATTCCTCCCAGCATCTCAGTCTGAGAATCACCTCGCTGTACAGAACGTTTAAACCCGAACAAACAGAAACTCATCATTCTCACTGCAAGCGTTAATTCAGCTCTTAATCAACTAGAATTAAAGCTAGCTAATGTTAGCTAAAGCTAGCTAATGTTAGCAAGAAGGATGCTCTCAGTGATCAACTTTTTACTAACTCTTTCACCTCACTACAGTTTTTTTTTCATTTTGTAAAGCGATTAATGGAAATGAACTGAAATGTGCAAAATAATCCATAATACTTACACAACTATCAATCAATTATCTTCATACTAAGTAGCTAAGCATCATCAATGCTAACGTTAGTTAATGTTTTTTGTGCTTGGTCAGATTCAAACCATGAGCAGGTTTTCTTTACAGGAGAATGAATTGAATTAACACAAACACTGACTTTATTTCATTCATTCGATAAATCAAAAAAAGGAAATGATTAGCGTGATAAAATTTCCTGCATCCTGCGCACACGCTATGATTTCATGATCTCGGTTTGGGGTCTCGTGGCTTCATTAGGTTTTGCTGAAGGTGTAAATGTCGGTGTACGATAGAAAAAAATAAATACAAGAATAAAAACCAAAAAAATTCTGCCAGTGTTTCTCGGAGGCGTGAACGACACGCAGGTGAGATCAGAAAATCCACTTAAGCAGCTGCGTAAGCCGACTCTGAATACCAGGAACTTTCCTCACGTGAACACCGACACAGCTTTTGGACTTCAAAGTCGCCGACTCTGAATACGGACCTGAAGTGTGCAGGGAACGTGGACACGGCGCTCCTTTAAAAAAGATTTAGGGCTGATAATTGGACCTGGTGAGATCTTATCTTAAATGTGATGTGCATTCAGATGGACAAACTGAACATCATGATGTGGGGTTCTTTTTTCTTCTGTAGTTCTGCAACATCATTGTTGTGGTGTTCCTCTGCGTGCGACGTATTTTCACACATTTTAGGTCTGCTTTTGTTTTGGGGAAGCTTTGAATCTGTTTTGTAACCGTTTGTGTCTCTGCTGCAGATGAACTTTCCAGTGCAAATCTCTCAGATGGTGTAAATTTATTAAAGCTGTTGCAGGTGTGTGTTTTGCAGGATTTGCCCTGGTGTGTACACACACTGCTGTCTCACCGCTGTACTTGTGCAAACGGATCCCTTGTGTTTCCTTAGAAACAATCCACTCTTAACACATGCTTAAACACACACACACACACACACACACGCACACACACACACACACGCACACACAGCGGAGTTTCCCACACTGCAGGATTAGTGGCGTTTGTTAAACAGACATTTCTGTGGGGAAAATCCGCACTTCACTACAGCCTCCTTCTTCTCCTGCAGGCGTGCTCTGCAGTTATTTTAACGATGCAGTCTTGTTTTGTTTTTTTGTTTGTTTGTTTTTTTTTTAAGCTTTTTTTTTTTGCAGAATTGCACAGATTGCACAATGCTGCAAAATTGTATACTCATGTCTTCCTTTTCTTAGAAAGTTTTGCATCATGACTGAGATGTGTCACAAGCCCGGGCGTGTAAGACATTATTTCCCAAGTGTTAGTGGATTTTGGGGAATGTTTTCTCTCTGATTGCAGTATTAGTAGCGCTCACTGTGCAGCCTGCTGTGATGAACAGAAAGAATTTTCCCCAAAGTCCCAGAATGCTGTTACAAAAACGTTTTCAGCAACACCCTCGCTGACTTTCCCTCACACCAGGAAGTGCTTTCCGTGATCGCAGCGATGTGCACTAGCTGCAGCACTCAAACTCAAACAAGTCGTACAATCGAACATAAAATTTTAGTCCTAATCAGCTACAAACTAAGCTGCTAACTAAGAAAATACAGTTTGAATAATATCCTTGATCAAGTGATTATTAGCGTTAGCTCTTGATTAAGCTCTTGAGTTAATCTAGCATGCTAACTCATTACAGTGCTAAATAATAACATGACACAAATAACAATATACCTGAAGCATCGTGTTTATATTTCCTGTAAACTACGTATATGCTGTAACAACTGAATAACTAGCTAGCTGGCATACTAATTAGCTACATTCCTCACTAGCTAGAGGAATAAAGTAGCGCAGATCCGTGAGCTCTCGATGTGTCAGAGGAATAAAACACAAACGCAACCAAATATTTTCAAAGTCCAAAAATATTTTCATATTTTTGGACTATTTATAGTTTTAAACAACTTCATCTGCAATTTGGAAACTGAAACTATGTGGGAAAATCATGCCCTAGACACTAGTTAGTACACAGTTTGGGGAGTTTTGTAAAAAAAACTAACTAAATAAATAAATAATAAATTTACAAAAATTATAACCGATATCTGAGTGTAATTAGGAATATCCACTCTGGAAATCCCATAATGCACTGCTGTAGGTACAAAAGCTGCACACTAGCTGGTAGGGAATACCCATAATGCACTTTCACATTCGTAGGGAATAGGGAGTAGGGAATAGGGAGTGGGGAATAAAGAGTAGGGAATAGGGAGTGGGGAGTAGGGAATAGGGAGTAGGGAATAAAGAGTAGGGAGTAGGGAATAGGGAGTAGGGAATAGGGAGTGGGGAATAAAGAGTAGGGAGTAGGGAATAGGGAGTAGGGAGTAGGGAATAGGGAGTAGGGAATAAAGAGTAGGGAATAGGGAATAGGGAGTAGGGAATAAAGAGTAGGGAATAGGGAGTGGGGAGTAGGACACCATTTTGGACATCTCAGCAATGCCTTCTGGGTAAACTGCACTTCTTTTTTTAAATAGATTTTTCATCTAAAGCTGCATTACAGTGTGGGTCTGGATGCACATGCTGATATTCTGACACAGACCTGATCTATCTATCTATCTATCTATCTATCTATCTATCTATCTATTATTACCTCTTACCTTTTGTTACTTAATCAAGGGGAAGTGCACGAGGGGAGGTGTTTATAACAGGAATGAAACGAGGCCATGAATAAATTCTCTGCAGGCTGGTGTTGGAAATCCCCCACCCGGACCCGGGCTCCTCCTCGCACGCGGAGATTAAACACTCCTCCACCCGAGCGGATCGGCTCAGATCAGCTCACACTTCACACACACTCACACACACACACACTGTTAACATGGCTCTTTATCGGAATATCACCGGCACGAGCCCGATGGATTACGGTTCGGAAGGGCGCGCGCACAAAGCGGGGACGGTGACAGACGAGCGCCTGGACAGCGGGTTGGACTCCCTGCGCGAGGACGACACGGAGGATTACTGCAGCGCGCGCGAGGGGCCCGTGACCGCCGAATTCGCGAAGCTGAGTGTAGACGGAGCGCACGAGGAGCGCTGGAGGACCGAGATCACGGAAGACGGAGACACGTGCGTGGTGACCCTTTATTTATTTATTTGTTTGTTTGTTTGTTTGTTTGTTTGTGCACTTTAACACCCGGTCAGAGTGTGTGTTGCTCAGGAATTAACGCTACACCGATACCGTGCGCGCGCACAGCGGAATAAACACCTCAGGTGTGGAATTAAAGCTCACGGTGTTGATTAGAGCGCGTGAAAGCGTGGAGTTTACACCTGCATGCGGTGTTTGCGTGAATGTAGGAGTTTTTCAGCGTTAGAGGTGTTCATTTAAAACCTTCAAGCGCTAATGAAACACTGCATGTGTGCATCCAGGAGTTTAACCTCGCGCTCACAAAAGCGGCACCTTAAATCAAATCCGAGAAAAAAAAAAACAATCACAGATTCAATACTAGGCTTTATTTTAGTATTTAATGCTTAAATAGCTTTGTGTTGTTTCCCAAAGAGCATGTCAGTGAATAAACACTCCAGAGTGTTCACACACCACAGATGAACACAAAATGTGCAGTTCGAGTGGAATTACATTTTTAGTATTGAATTAAACACTTAAATAAACATGCAGGTCGGTCAGGGGAAAGAGTGTAAGTGTTAAATACTGTAAGTGTTAAATACAGAGTGTAAGTGTTAAATACTGTAAGTGTTAAATACTGTAA
>CM075012.1:27235024-27248126 GCA_037576675.1 Pangasius sanitwongsei | reverse complement strand
AACTTCAAGTTACAGCTTCACCTCTGACTGTTACAAAGCGCTGACACTGGAGACTCCTTCCATAAATGTTACATAAATTACAGAAAACTTCACCATATCATTGATTACAGTTTTTTAAATCTGTTTATTATCAGTGGAGCGTTTGCTGTACACGTCCCTGTGAATGAGCTGTTACTATAGAAACGATTACGTGTCAGAACGAGCGCATTAATATAAACCTGTGATTAAATATAAACCTGCCAGAGCTGCTGGTGTACAAAGTTAAATAACGCCCATGCAGACTGATGGATTAATTTCACACCTCTCTCTCTCTCTCTCTCTCTCTCAGAGTGAGACTGCAGTAAAGTGTAAACATGTAGTGTTAGCTGACATTCACACCCCACACTGATTTTGTTGTTAATGTGTGTGTTATGAGCGTAATGAGTGTGACCTCTGCCTTCTTTAAACTTCCCTTTACAGTAAACGCAGACGGAAAGGTGACGCGTGTGGTTTTAGTGATTTAAATACAAACCTGAGAGATTGGCACGGGGCTGTACCTGCGTCTCAGACTCGAGCGTCACTCTCCAGAGAAAACTCACACACTCATGCAAATCACAGAGTCAGAACTGTCCCTCTGGAGCACACACACACACACACACACAGACACACACACTAGCATAACAAGTGCAAGAATCTCAGATGATTCAGCTTGATCCGAGAAACATCAGTCGGAAAACCCGTCTCTCTCTCTCACACTCTCTCTTTTTCTCTCTGTTTAATTTTTTTCTTCGGGGATTTATCACATTTCATTTATTAACCCCGAGACTGGACCGTCATCTCTATGCAAATACGGGGAAAAATCGGAGGGGACACGTTTCATTTACATCTCAAGGGAAATGTGAGAACGCTCATAAAATCCTTCTGACAGAAACAGAGACACAGACACAGACAGGCAGAGAGAGAGACAGACAGACAGACAGGCAGAGAGACAGGCAGAGAGAGAGACAGACAGAGAGAGAGAGAGACAGACAGGCAGAGAGAGAGAGAACGAGACAGACAGACAGACAGGCAGAGAGACAGACAGACAGACAGGCAGAGAGACAGGAAAAGACAGAGACTGGAAGAGAGACAGACAGACAGGCAGAGAGACAGAGACAGACAGACAGACAGGCAGAGAGACAGAGACAGACAGACAGACAGGCAGAGAGACAGAGACAGACAGACAGACAGACAGACAGGCAGAGAGACAGAGACAGACAGACAGACAGGCAGAGAGACAGGAAAAGACAGAGACTGGAAGAGAGACAGACAGGCAGAGAGACAGAGAGACTGGAAGAGAGACAGACAGGCAGAGAGACAGACAGAGAGACAGACAGGAAGAGACAGAGACAGGAAGAGAGAGAGAGAGACAGACAGGCAGAGAGAGACAGAGAGACAGACAGGCAGGCAGAGAGACAGGCAGAGAGACAGGCAGAGTGAGAGACAGAGAGAGGCAGATAGAGAGACAGGCAGAGAGAGAGACAGAGACAGGCAGAGAGACAGGCAGAGAGAGAGACAGAGAGAGAGACAGGCAGAGAGAGAGACAGAGACAGGCAGAGAGACAGGCAGAGAGACAGGCAGAGAGACAGGCAGGCAGAGAGAAAGAGACAGGCAGAGAGAGAGAGAGAGACAGACAGGCAGGCAGCCAGAGAGACAGGCAGAGAGAGACAGACAGACAGACAGGCAGGCAGAGAGACAGGCAGAGAGACAGGCAGAGAGGCAGAAAGACAGACAGGCAGAGAGAGACAGACAGGCAGAGAGAGAGAGACAGGCACACAGGCAGAGAGACAAGCAGAGAGATAGACAGGCAGAGAGAGAGAGACAGACAGGCAGAGAGAGAGACAGGCAGGCAGAGAGACAGGCAGAGAGAGAGACAGGCAGACAGACAGGCAGACAGACAGGCAGAGAGAGAGAGAGACAGAGAGAGAGAGAGAGACAGACAGGCAGAGAGAGAGAGAAAGAGACAGGCAGAGAGAGAGAGAGAGACAGACAGACAGACAGGCAGAGAGACAGACAGGCAGACAGGCAGAGAGAGAGAGAGACAGACAGGCAGAGAGAGAGAGAGACAGACAGACAGAGAGAGAGAGAGAAAGAGACAGGCAGAGAGAGAGAGAGACAGACAGGCAGAGAGAGAGAGAAAGAGACAGGCAGAGAGAGAGAGAAAGAGACAGGCAGAGAGAGAGAGAGACAGAGAGACAGACAGACAGAGAGAGAGACACTGACTGCAGTTGTATGTAAAGACACACAAAATGACAGAAAGAAACTTTTTTTCCCCATTTCATTTTCTTGCTTTATTTTCATTTGTGGTTTAATTTTTGCATCTTTTAGAATACTTTCTTAATCTTTTACTTTTTTTGCTTTGTTTCTTAATTCTTTTCTTTTTTTTATGACATCTGTAACTCCTCACATTAAAACACTGAGCTACATCCTACATGTATGAAAGGCTTTATGTAAATAAACTCTTTATTGTTATCATTTATTAATTTTATTATTACTCCTGCAGACAGACAGATACACAAAAGATATATACGCAAATCTGAAATATCACGATATCTTTTTATTTTTTTAGAATGAGAAACTGAACAGAAGCAGCATTTTTATTATCTTTTAATAAAACCTAAATATCGCGATAGGTATTGTGTATCGTAGAAATGTCTTCGTCAGAGTATCGCGATACGATATTTTTGTCTAATCACACGGTACTAGTGCAGACCAGTGGAGAGATACAGAGAGACTGAGACAGAAAAATACTTAGCTACAGACAGCCGGAGAGACAGACAGCCGGAGAGACAGACAGCTTGTTTATTGATGTAAGGGAAACTGCAGTGTTCCACACAGCACAGGAGAGAATGAAGTGCAGACACAGAGCGAGTGATAAACACACAGACGCAGCGATGGAAAATACAGTTTTTCCAAAATACTGTTTATCAGAAATCGTTTCTGATAAAATCCTGACACTCGGCTGTCGTCGTGAAGAAGACGTTTAAAGCGAAACTCAGCGTTAACCTCGTCTCGAAATGCACTTTAGTGAAAGCAGGCAGGAGAGAAGCATCCCCTCTGTATAGCGTTTAATGTACAGCGGTGAGGAAACTCACACAGGAAGTCACATGTTGCTGCAATAACCCACTCCTCAGAACACGACGAGGAAGCGACAGATTTCGTAAAAATGGTTAATGCATAAAAAATGCAGGCTGGGAAGATTTATTGCTGTTTTAACGCCGTCGCCTGAGAAACGTCTTAAACGTCCTCTATAAACAGCGTCAGAACATTTCAATAAAAGAAACCAGGACTAACAGATTGTCCAAAACAGTTGTGTTTTATTGAGGTGTTGCAGGAGAAAGCGAAATAAACAGCAGAGAGCGGGGCAGAGGGCGACCTGAATACTGAGGATATGACGTAGTGCTTCTTACAGATTTACCGTCGTCTTCGTTCTCAATCGCGCTCAGACAGAGCCACGAGATGGGCGTCGATCTCAGACTGAGACAGAATCCTGAGACGGAAATAAAAACACGCAAAACAGCACTATTAAAATACACAACAACAAAATAACACATTGCTGTCTTTGCACTAATTGTGTGTTTGCTTGCTTTTGCCTTAAGCGCGTGCGCACGAGGAACTGTCGTAAAAAAAATAAACTGTAAAATAACAGCGTGCGCTGGATCAAGTGCTATTCTATGTGCTGCTGAATAAAGAGTGTGGAAGCCATTTTGTTCAATTAAACCAGTGATTAATGTGGTAATCACTCGCAGGTGATTGTAATAATCTGAATAATAGTCTTTCATTCCTTCTTAAATCTTGCTTTTATGTTGCACTGTATTTACATTTGACAGCAAAAAAAAAAAAGGAAGAAAAAAAAACGCTATTTCTTTCTTCTATACCCAAGTTGTTGTTTTTTTCCCCCAGGTGTAAAGGTGAGTGTTTGTGTTTGAAGGCGGTGGTCTAATAATCTGAACGTGAAGCTCAGAAAATCCACTCAAGCATCTGCGTAACTCGACTCTGAACACCAGGAACTTTCCTGACGTAAAGTTTGGACCGTGAAAGCGTATTTTCAGAGCGTTAACTCCGAGTGATCTGTTTACAAACCCAGTCGCATCAGAACAACACGTTTAAGAGGTGCTAAACTGTAGCGTTTGGGGGCGGAGCCTGTTGGACTCACCTGAACCTGGGTTCCTCTGTGGTGACCACGCCCACTTCCAGCTCTGAAGGCTTAAAGTCGATGGACAGAACTGTAGACAGGCAGCTGATTGCAGTCTGTCAGATTGAAAAAGAATTAGATATTTAAAATGAGCGATTTTTTTTTTTTTACTAAAAATGAAAGATATAAATTCGCTCTGATGACATCGTCACAGCCGCATGATGGACGCCGTTACCTCGATGGTCTGCTCGAAGGTCCAGTCTAACTTCTTCTTGACCTTTTTCTCCAGGAAGCTGGTGGCCTCGGTCTGTTTGACGCCGGCGGCCGTGGCTTTAAAGCCGCAGTAATAACCGGCGGGGTCGCACTTATACACCTGCGGCCCGCATTCCTCATCCACCCCGACCACGATCATACCTGGCACACGACAGAAACCTCCGCTTAGCCGAGGGCGCAAACTTAAGCCGCTCTAACTGGCGGTGCAAAAGTTTTTGCACCCTGAACACAAGGTGTAATTTATAGCAGGACGTTCAGTGTGTTTAATTTCACCGGTACGTAGCGACGTGTAGCGACGTGTAGCGAACTCTGACGCGACTTACAGCAGCCGAGCGGTCTCATCTCTGCGTTCTGCGTGTACACCTGAGAGATATCCGCGATCCGCTTACACAGCATGTCCACTGGGATCTCGTATCCGTACTTATACATCCAGTTAGCAGCTTCATAGCGAGCCCGCTGTACCTGCGACCTGCTGTCAGCTACACACACACACACACACACACACACACATTATTTTCCAAAAAAAAAACCAGCCTGAGTGTTTTATTCCTCTTATACCTCAGCACTTTACTAACAATGACAATTTTTTATTTATTAAAGAACAACATGTTCTCTTTATCCATTTATAGTTAGATTTAACGCTGTGAATCGTCACAGAAGCTACTTCCTGTTCTCATCTTAGCGAGAAAGCGTAAACTCGGCAGTAAAGCGCTCACCTGTCATGCCGGTCATCACACAGCCGATGTTCTCTGTTATTCTGAATAAGTGGGTGACGGTGGAGGAGTCCAGTAGTTTGTCCTAAAAGCAGCAAGAAAAGAGAAAACCACCGAGTACTGAGTGTTGAGTGCTGAGTGCTGAGCTCCAGCTCTGTTCAGTGAGTCAGATCATTTGACTCGGCTCATCAGGAAGAGTCGACTCTTTCGAATTATTGACTTTTTTTTTTTTTTTAAACCTGGCAAAGTGATTTTTTGCTGAACTATGAGTGAAACTGTTTACCGAACTCCTACTTTACCTTCTAATGAGCGCAATAACGCCAGTGTGCTTTACATTTATAACATTTACTTAAATAATTATTATAATAAATCAGCAATGCACTACATGTGTTACTGTGCCCTGATGTGTCTGTGCTTCAGTCTGGAGAGAGACAGAGAGAGACAGAGAGAGAGAGAGAGAGAGAGAGTGGGAAAGAGAGAAAGAGAGAGACAGTGATAGAGAGAAAGAGAGAGAGAGAGAGTAATAAAGAAAGAGACAGAGACAGAGACAGTGATGGACAAAGAAAAGAGAGAGAGAGAGAGAGACAGTGATAGACAGACAGAGAGAGAGAGAGAGAGAGAGACAGTGATAGACAGACAGAGAGAGAGAGACAGTGATAGACAGACAGAGAGAAAGAGAGAGAGAGAGAGAGAGAGAGAGAGTGATAGACAGACAGAGAGAAAGAGAGAGAGAGAGAGAGAGAGAGAGTGATAGACAGACAGAGAGAGAGAGTAATAAATAAAGAGACAGAGACACAAGCAGTGATGGACAGAAAGACAAAGAGAGAGCGATAAGGAGAAAGAGACAGACAGGCAGAAAAAGACAGAGAAAGAGATAATAAAAAACGAGAGAGAAAGAGAGAGTGATGAACATAGAGAGGGACAGAAAGAGAGACAGCACGAGAGAGGGAGAGAGGGAGAGATGGAGAAAGCGAGAGAGATGGAGAGATGGAGAGAGAGTTTTCTGTTTTGTTAGATCTTCGTACAGGAACTTTTTTCTGAGTGACGACGACGGCGCAGTCTTTCCCCCGCACCGCTACTGACGTCAGTCCTCCCTGATTAATGGCCTTGAAGGCGTACTCTGGGGAGAAAAAAGAAATTAATTCAAAATCATGATCAAGTCCCATCCATTACTGTCGATACAGAGGAAAAGAGGCAGCTGATGGAAAGTGAACCACATAAACACTCTCTAATAAAAAAATCTCTAATAATTATTAGCACATTTACATAAAGATAATGATTATTAATATTAATGGGGTTATTAGTGAATATTATAATAAGTGCAGAAGTGTCACTGTGAGGAACTGTGTGTGAACAGTCAGAGAATACTTTACTGATGATAAAATGATGTGCCACAGCTGAACTTGTCTCTGTCTAATATTCCGTTATACATTAATTATATTTAATTATAAATCACACTCATCTCCACAGCTCATTATTACTGTGTGTGTAGCCCTGAAGCTAACTGAGCTAGCTGCTCCACGCACTGCTATGCTTTAATAACTACATTTCTCTCCAATCTTCTTACAACAAATTATCTCATTTTATAACATTTGCACTTGCTTTCCGAACAGTGACATGAAATAAATAATAACTGTAAAACACTAGATAACGCTAAGCTAACGCTAGTGCTGCTGTCCATGACTGAGCATTTACACACTTTCGCTTTCTTCAGCACAGTGTCGCTAACACATTTACCCACCGACTTGATAAAGTCTACCCTCCGGAGAAAAGATGGTGATGTGGCGGTCAAATCCCGCACTCGAACCCCGAGACATTGCAATTTATTTATTTAAAATAAACCCACAAAGATGTGAAAACACCAGGACCGGTTACTTCTTACTTCAGGAACTTTAATCCCTACCCATATTCGGACAAACCCCGCCTCCTGTGATAGGATTGGTTAATAGTTGCATTGCGGCGCAACGGAAAAACGATAATCCAATCATAGCGCAGGATAGGGCCACACAAGTAGCCAATCATAACAAGGAGGCGGGATGTTTCCGGAATTCGGGTGGAATAAATAACGCACAACACCTAAGTGATGTGAAGTGTATAACAGCCCCGGAAATACTTGCGCCAAAATTCAAAATGGCGGATTCATATCCGGGTTACGTGACTGTAGACGTTGACTTTAGCTAGTATTTATATATTATTAAGATCTTGACTCTACAAAATAGTTAATATACATGTTTATTCGACTGAAACCAATATTTAAATGTCAAATTCACATTTATATTGGTAATTGGTCAAATATTTGACCTCAGCTTTTGTGGAAAAGAATAAAAATCACTGTAAATATACAGTATGTGCAGGAAATACACACATAAAACATCTTATATTATCTCTATAACTATATTATTACATTATATTCCTTCATCTTACATTTGAAGGCATCTATAATAATAATTGTGTATATATTATTTTAATCCATTTCAAAAGTTTTATCACACAGAAACCCATTCTGCTTATTTCTTCCCCTTTATTTCTTTATTATTGGCTCCCAAAGCAGTACACACACAAAGGTTATAAACTCTATGAACACCACATTAACCAGCAAATCCATTTCCTTATTAATCTGTATAGTTTGTACACATTTCACACATCGTTACTGAGACACAGCCACCTCTGTGGAACTTCATACGTGCTCCGCTCTCCTCCGTCCTCATCGTAGGGTACGTGCCACGTCTTTCCGTGACTCTGGACTATCGTATCATAGAGTGACGTCCTCTGAAAAAAATTTAAAAAGAACAAAACCATGTGTGATATACGTGAAGAGATACATGTAGCTTTGTTTCTGTGTTTGTACTCACCTGAAAGCAGATCTTCTTTCCCGGGATGAAGTTGCTGAGCACAAGCTGATGTCCTCGCTGCCACTTGAAGAAGAGGCGTCGTGTGGCGCTGTCCGGGAGACACGCCTTGTGATCCCTCATCAGGTCCCGGCTCACAAAGTTACAGTGGTTCCCAGAATGCAATGCGGCGTAGAGCAGGAACGGATCGTCCTCCGAGCTGAGATCAGGACAGAGAAACAGCCAGGACATGTTTACTGTGTGACATCACAAGTCTCATGAAAGAAAAGGGTGTGGAAAAATAAATCGAAAAGATGCACGTTATCTGCGTTATCTAAGTCATTATCAGTGTAATAGATTTCCTGACGTTATTTAGAGTTTATTCTGCTATTTCACATTAATTATACACTCCGGACAAATTTATTTTTCTCCAGTTTATCTGCTGGATATGGATACACATCAGCAGTGTAGTGTATGAGTGTGTGTCTGTTTGACTGTGTGTGTCACTCACATGTTCTCGGTGAAGAAGCAGTGTGCTTTCTGTTTGATCTGGTTCATGTCGTGTCTGTGCCAGTTTCGTGACGGCTGCTGCATGTGTTTTCTGCCCAGGACCAGAACGTTCAGACCCTGAAGCGCTGAGACCACCGCCAACAGCTACAGGACACACACACACACACACACACACACACACACACTGTGTTCTATCCACTGTTTACATGGAGGAGAAAATGCTGCTTAGTGGAGCTCCAGAGAGACTGAATTTTATCTAGATAAATGTTTATCAATCTGCAGCACAAGGCATTTCCGCCCGCAGACCTGCTGCTCACGGGATGTTTTTTGTGTTTCGCACCATTCTGTGTGTGTGTGTGTGTGTGTGTGAAAACCCCAGGAGATTTCTGAAATACTCAAAGTGATTGAGTGATCAGTGAGATTTGTTCACATTCTGCGGTTAGATGTGAACATTAACAGAAACCTGAATCGGTGTGATTTTATGCGTTACGCTGTGACACATGGCTAACCGGATAATTACTCAGATGATTAGAGGTGTTCCTAATAAAGTGGCTGGTGAATGTATCTATGTATGTATTTAACTACTTAAAAAATAATAATGATTGAATAAATTATTTAAATTAATTTTTATATATATTTACATCTTTTTAAATTTTATTATATACATTTATATTTTAATTTTAATAATAATAAAAAAAACAAATGCTATAATTTAAAAAAAGCCCACTATATGATTGTGATTAGTCCACTATATCTAAAATTGGTTAAAACAAACCACAAAAAAAAACAAAAAGTTGTCTCATCTACACAAAAATTAGACACAAAAGCAAATATTATTAGTCCACTATATTAAAAAAGACAGATATATATGTATATATATATATATTGCAATAACAAAAATCCCTCAGAAAAGGTTATTGTTCCACAATTAAACACAATATTCCACTTAGTGTGCAGTAATATTCATGTCTCAGCACTGTTAAGGTCAGCGATGAGGTTACTTTTGGGAAAAAAGGAAGCTGTTGATGAAATTTTAGTTCTGAATGATGATGTGAAAATGTGATGTTTATTCATCAAGGTGGTGATGAAGGTGATGACGATGATGACGACGACGACACGACATGGATGAAGATGACGCGGATGATGACGATGATGTGAAAATGAGATGTTTATTCATCAGGGTGGTGATGAAGGTGATGATGATGATGCTCACAGGATTTGTCTGGAAGAATTCCCCTTGTGTCTGATGCGTCTGAGCCCCACGGTGTGAGAATCACACAGCAGCGGGTGGGAAAGTGACTCATCCCCACACTGCACGCTGGACGCGCTTCCTGTTGCAGAGGAATCTGCGTCTTATACAAGTGAAGGAAATGCGCCGAGTTAAAGTCCAGATGCTAATAATAACCAGCTGAGGAAAAGTCTGGAATGTTGCACGGTAACAGAAGAACGAGCCGTGCAGAGAGTCACATCCTTCTTCCTGGAGTTATGAATAGCAGCGTGATAGCGTACTGTAACTAACAGACGAGGAAGTGATGCTCAGCCGGGGAACGTGGTCCCGGTTTTACCGCTTTCTATAAACACCTGTAATCAAATATCAACGCTGCGGGACGAATATTGAACAAATACGCGGTTTGTTTTGATCCACGCCGCTTTACATTCACTTTCCATTTTCTGGAAAAGGGAAAAAGATGCGCTAGTCGCTTATCTGCTGAAAGTCACAGGGTTCTCTGTAACCTTACGTTTTATATTTATAATTATTTATGTACGGAGGCTGTGCATCACTTTAGTCATTCATTAGATGATTAAACTTACTGCTAGACATTTTAGTGTCATTTTCCACTGACACACAATTCATAAATAAAAATGTTTGCTAGTAGAATAAGCCAGTTTTAAACTAGAAACAGGTTATTATGTGTTACTGAAGATATTTATATGTGTACATATTTTACACTTTGTTAGAATATATTCTTTTTTTTTTAGATATTTTTATTCATATTTTTGACATTTATTTTAATATATATTTATTATATTATGAATTATTTGCTATTTCTATTTTTTAGTTTGTTGTATTATTATAGATTTTGTTACATGCTTACATTTATATTTTATTTATACTGTTGATGGTCTACACTCTGAGAAATAAAGGCAGTAAACAGTAAACTCTTCTTCGTCTCCTCTGTTCCTTTCTTGCGTATCATTTACCTGCGTGTAGTGTAGCTTTAATTAGCTTTAATTAGCTTTAATGGTACAGGTACTGCAGTTATGTACGTTACATTATCGTAAAGGTACACGTTCTACATTTCCAGCTGAAACATACACACTGAGGGTACAACAGCTCGAAACCTCTGGCTGTTCTGACCCACATGACGCTGGATTAGTGTACTCTCCTTTTCGCTGAATCTTTAGTGCTGATTCTTTGCTCTTCGCATCACGGGGTTAAAGTTCGAGTGTTGAACAGGTCGTTCTGGTGAGTGTGGTGATTTCCAGCTCGTGTGCAGGACACAGTTCACTTCCTTATAATGAATTAGCAGAAATGATAATAGCTGCTGATCACTCCAGCGTGAGAGGCAGAACAGAGGAAGCACACCCTCGTCTACTCACTGACCACGTTTCATACTTCACACCTCGTTAACCGCGTCAATGTGTGTGTGAGCGATTCCAGGCTTTCTGACAAACTGCAAACTGAGAAATCTGCTTTTCCTCGACTAATAACCTCAGTCGTTCTTTAACCTTCAGCTTTCTCTCTCAAAATGAATGAAAAGTGCCAGCTGCTAAAATCAAATCAAATGAATATTTAAATAAAACATAAATTATACTCGTAAATATGTCCATTAATCGGCGTTTATCTCAACGCTACAAATAAAAACCATGATTGCGTAAGTATTCACCCGCAGTGCAGTGAAACTCCTAAGTGAGTTCTTTCAGAAACAGACATGTTTACAGCGTCATGTTTATCTCGCTAATGAAGAATGGCGAATCATTTGCATATTTATTGAGTAGCTGAGTTTCTTGCTCTGGTTCGCCCCCTAGTGGAATAACAGAGCATTTTTTAAACAAATCTTTCAATTCAGCTGCTGTCCAGATGATTTTAATTTAGAACACAGATTGTAAATTCATTTCGTGGCCTGGATTAGAACCTTTATCAGGCCGGTTCCTGGCCCGTATGTCGGATGCCCCTGCATTCGTGGCTGACCTCTGACCTTTTCCCTTTAAGTAGACCTTAAAAGGAGGTAAATGAAGCGCTCGCTCGTCTCTACATTGACGCCGGTGGGTGAAATGGACAGAGCGGGGGAATAACACAACTGAAAATAGCTGACTAGTCAAAGCCAAGAAACATTTTGAGAACAGAAAACTGGAACAAGGTCAGACGCAAAAATAAAACCAGCAGGGACGCGCACTCACACCCGTGGAGGAGGCGCTTAATTAATCAGAAGGCTTTTCCCTTCTTCAGCGATGAGTAATTGTGGGTTTTCTGAATTAATAAGCTCTCTGAGTGGAAAGCGTCAGATTAATCTACACAATTAACATGCAGTTATATTTCACACTGAGGTTTTCTTCATTTAAAAGCTGTTTTCAAACACTTTACAGACTTTACCGGTTACTCTAACATTTCCTGAAATGAATAACAACACACATGTTACTTATAATTATATGATAATTTCATACATAAATACTTATTATTGGTGATTTTACTCCTTTTGAAAAGACGGTGTGGCAAAAAAATGCATGCAAAGTAAAAGATATTCAGTCGTGATGATGTATAAAAGTAATTCGTTAAATATATTTAACATTAACATTAAGGGCTGCATGTTAATTATTTATTCTGCTGTTTTATTAAGCTAAACAAATAAGTCTTTAAGTTAATAAATAAGTTTCCAAGTTATTTTTATTTTTAGAATCCTTTGTCTTAAGGGAAGAAAAATGAAACGTCCTCCTCTACCACAAATCAGACGAAACCCGAGTCTGAAGTTTGCTTCTTTAGTGTCCAGCTACGAGGCTAATGTCGCTAGCTAGTAATGGTGCTCTAAACCTGACTGAATCATCACACGTCCCTGAATACACACCGATTCACCCAGTAACATTTCACATTTAAACTTCACTTCTACCTTTTTAAACAGAATCTAACAGGATGAAAGGGTTGAACAGATGAAAGGGTTGAACAGATGAAAGGGTTGAACAGATGAGTCTGCCATCGCTGTGTATTTTCTGGATCACAGTGTGAAAAGTTTATCGAGCTGAACCACAGCGAACACGCTGAACACTCACCGTCTCTGATTTTACACACTTGGGTGTGATGTTCGCTACGTTCAGGCCGTCGATCACCACATCAAACGCAGGTCTTTTCTGCACAAAGCCCTTAAAACTCTCCAGCTCCTGTGAAAAAAGTCACAACGTTATTTCTGCAATCGGAGAGCAAAATAATTCAGAGAAGAACCACACGATGATGTTTTTCTTTATAAACTCATATCACTGTTGAACAAAATATAGATACATTATTAAAATATTACACACACTGCTGCTGAGTTCTGCACTCTGATTGGTTGTCAGGTGTTGATTAGTTCTCTATAACAGCAGCTCTGACAGCAGCGCAGGTTTATATTAATGCACTCGTTCTAATACGTTAT
>CM075012.1:27212187-27232685 GCA_037576675.1 Pangasius sanitwongsei | reverse complement strand
TGACTGTCTGCACACGTGTCTGTCTCTACGTGTCTGTCTGTCTCTACACACCTGACTGTCTGCACACGTGTCTGTCTTTTTGCACTCATCTCTCTGCAGGTCTGTACATGTCTGTCTATCCGTACATCACTCTGTACACAGCTGTCTGTCTGTAAACCTGTCTGTCTCTCTGTGTGTACCTGTCTGTCTTAACACACGGTTTTGTCTCAACACGTCTGTCTGTCTCTACAGGTGTGTCTGTCTCTACAGGTGTGTCTGTCTCTACAGGTGTGTCTGTCTCCCCACATCTGTCTGTCTGTCCCTACAAATCTGTCTGTCTCTACACTTTTCTGATGATTGATGCTGCAGCATTGTTAATGTGTATACTTGCGTGTGTGTGTGTGTATGTGTGTATGAGTGTGTGTGTGTGTGTGTGTGTAGGAAGGAGGAACCGATTGTTGTGTTTATCCAAATCTAAAAGCCTCTCACACGCTTTCAGTTCTATCACTGCGGATTTAGAGACAACTTTCTAGAAGTTTCTGATACCAAACATAAAAAGAATATGAGGGAAAAACCACAAGTGCACTTAAATATGTCTCTGTGTGTGTGTGTGTGTGTGTGTGTGTGTGTGTGTGTGTGTGTGTGTGAGAGAGAGAGAGAGACAGAATGGTCTGGTCTGACTGGATGACGTGGCTTTAATAACCAGTTTTACTCCTCCAGAGTTCCAGGTTTAAAACACTGAACTTTATTATTTATTATTTATTATTTTTAATTCTTTATTTAAATGGACACTGTATAATCTGCTGCGTGCAGGACAAAGGAGCGGCACTGAAGAACCGCATACCTGCATGCTATTTATTTAGTTTTTTTCATTTTATTCCCCTTTTTGTGTTTTCGCCTGGTTGTATATTTGATAGCTTTATTATTATTATTATTATTATTATTATAAATAGTAATAGAATTATATTATAATAACTGTCCAAGCTTTTACTTCTATTTTTTATTAAATAATTAAACATTTTATTTGTTTTACTGTCTTATACAGTAACATTTTTGAAAACAGCACTTGTGCACGCGTGTGTGTGTGTGTGTGTGTGTGTGTGTGTGTGTTACTTCCTGTTTGTCGTGCTGTTTGCTACTTGGACAGTAAAGTCGTCTAACCTGCACTTCAACAGAACACACGGAGCTACTGAAGGAAAATTACTGTTATTAAGCTCTTATTATAAATGATGAATTATTATTATTATTTTAATTATAAGGCTCTGTAATTTTATAATTCACTCTTCTACCCGCTGAACACACACACACACACACACACACACACATGACGTGCAGGTGTGTGTTACTGCACGTTTAATACTGTTTCTGTTTAATCGATGGAATAATAATATTATCTCCATTATCTATATTAACTCTTTCTTCTTCTTCTAAAAAAACAACTTTAGATTCATTTTCTTATTTATGTTCGTAATAATTCCTGCACTGATGCATTTAATATGCAGATAAATTTTATTTTTTTTTGCTTGTGTTATTTGTTTGTTAGTTATTTATTTTACTGATATTTTCATGCAGCCTTAATCTGAAGGACGGTTATCATTATTATTAACATTAACATTAAAAACCCTTTTAGAAAACTACAGCCTTGTGTGTGTGTGTGTATTATTTTGTTTTGTTTTTTTTTTAATGCATGCACTACGAGCTCCTCTGAAAGTGTTATATATATATATATTTCTATTTCTGGATTATCAATACTATTATTAATAGAAGCATGGCCACGTGTGTGTGTGTGTGTGTGTGTGGGTGCGTGTAGGTGTGTGCGCGTGTGTGCACGTGCATGTGTGTGTGGGTGCGTGTAGGTGTGTGTGCGTGTGTGTGTGTTTGTCTGCTATAATGTTAAATGCTGCCACTTTAAAAACATTTTAAATGGATGAAAAGTGTTATATGTAAATAAAGCTATAATCACACGCTGTCACGTTTATCCTTTTTGAGAACAGTAGGATTATATATATGTACAGTGTGTGTGTGTGTGTGTGTGTGTGTGAGAAGGTGTGTTTGTTGCTGCAGATGTCAGGTTTGTTGTCATGGCGATGTCAAATCTCAATGAGAACAGAAAGTGCGGGGATTCCCACTCCGGGTGATAAGGTCACGTGTGTGTATGCAAGCGTGACTCTGCCCTGCATGTGTGTGTGTGTGTGTGTGTGTGTGTGCAGCGGGTGTGGCATAACCATTAACCATTAACCATTAACCCACTCACACACACAAACACACACACACTTGCTTTCCTGCATGATCATTTTTCACCGCAGCTGTACGAGTATTAAATCTCATTTCTTTCAGTATTGGTTCATTAATAACTTCAAAACTGTGTCTCAAATCACACTTTCAGAACCCTTTTAGGAGGCTAAGAACCTTTAAATATCCAGTGAATCCTTAAAGAACCCTCGAAGAACCTTTTTTTTCCCTAACAGTGTACCAAGTACCAAGAAGCTAAATGTTAAACTCCTGAGGTTCTAGGTGTTCAGTTTTGTAGGTTCTAGGTGTTCAGTTTTGTATCACAAACCTACCCACTTAACACACACTCTTAAAATGGGTTCATCAGATAATGAAGGGTTCTTAACTTCCAAAAAAAGTTCTACTTGAAACTCTTACAGGTTCTACGTATGAAGAAGAAAATAATAAGCAATAATTTGGAGTTTGTATAGTTTACCCAGTAAACTAACAAACACTCACACACACACACTCTCTCTCTCTCTTTAAATAAAAAAGGCTTCTTCAGGGGTTCACTGGATAATTGACGGTTCTGAGCTTCTACGTATAGAGAACCTTTTAGCGTTCCCCAGAGAGAGAGAATTATTTAATCACTGATACACATCCCACTCAGTCACAATCAGTTATTCATTTTAGCCACAAAATGGTTCTGAAATGATGAAACATTTATAGTTTTAAAGCCAAAAACTGTTTTGAACATCTCATACATATGGCTTTTTTTCATTTCAAGACGAAACACAATCTAACGCAGCGTGCACGGCACTTTCCTCCCCGTTTACACTACAAATCAAACGTCCAGACGCTAGATTAAATATTATTTATGACTGAAATTTGTTTCTAAGAACAACAGAAATAGAAGTGTCATGCCCACGTGGAAATGTATTTCTGAATCGAATTTAATTTCAATAAGTAGCTTTTACTCTTCACACGAGCAGGAACGATTTGGGAATTTTTACAATACAATTTATCAGGACACTTATCAATGCCAAAATTTATCAGGAATATTATTAGAATATAAAATAGCTTGGATTTAACACTGCATCATTCCATGTGTGTTATTCCACAGCAGTCTTCATTATTACTGTAAAATAGAACAAAATGTAGAAACCTTCTATGAGCAGGGGTGTACAAACTTTCGATTCGTTATGAAATGAAAGCTCTGATAGAGAATTCAGAGGAAAGATCATAAAGAAGGTGTTCATGTTAAACATTAACAAGGAGCAGAATAAAAAAGCGAATAAAGAACAATCAGGAAGTTACAGTAAATCTGTCTGTTCTTCCTGAACACTACAGCATGAGTCACTTTTAACGCTCACAGTGGGAACGGCGAGCATTTCGAACGCCACAGTCACACCACCTGAACAATCGCTCTGTAATAAACGATAATTATTCATTAATTTAATTTGGGGTGCACTGAGTTTTTTGAGGGTCGACGTGTAAAACAGTACAATGTCACTCACACACAAAGGGAACCTTAAGCAGGTGATGAGAATATTACGTAATACCACGGCTTATAAACTTTATCCTTATAAAAAATGTTCATTATCAATAAAAAGGCAGATTAAGGTTGGTTTTAGTGCTCATGTGGTTTGGACGCAGCGTTACAGAAGATCTGGCAGAAATCAGAACCTGCTGCATGTGAGAACTACTACAGTGAGCAGACACGGCCTCATTTATTTAAAGAAAACGTGACAACGACGTGACTTTACGTGAAAATGACGAGAGAAGAAGCTTCATTTATCATGACTATGAAACTTTAATCTTCTCTTTTTTTATGCTTCACAGGTTTATATTAATGCGCTCTTTCTAACACGATATCGTTTCTATAGCAACAGCTCATTCACAGGGACATGTACAGCAAACGCGCGGATAATAAAAAGCGCGTGTAATCCTTCATAAGTTTTATGTAATTTATGTAACATTTATGGAAGGAGTCTCCAGTGTCAGCGCTTTGTAACAGTCAGAGGTGAAGCTGTAACTTTAAGTTTTCCGACGTCTTCAGGACAGAGGAGTTTACGCTTCTTTGCGGTTTCTCGCTAACATGCGTAACAAGCTGCGATTTTATTTTTGTCTACTCCAGGGTTGATTGTTTTCCTGTAACCGCACTGCCCGTAGTTTATTATTCTTTACTTTCTCTTATGCTCTAGGATGAGAATTCTTTATAGACGAGCAGGAAATCGGACATTCCACAACCAAGTGTTGGTCCATGTGCATCCAGAACCGAGCTGAATGAACGAAACTGATCATCAAATTTGCATTTATAACACTACTTATAACACACCGTATTCTCCGTCACTTCATTCAGCTTAGTGCACAGGACACGTGATGCTTCGTAAAACACGTCTCAAAGTTTCATGAGCTTCATGTGCTTTCAGGAAAAACAGAGATCAGTGGATCCAGTGCCTCTCCCGGGAAAACTGACGGGAATACACCCTGGATGAGACGGCATCGTAGAGCTCTGTGCAGCTCGCGTAACGCCCACTTCACATCCACATCCAACATTTTTTGGGGTTTTTTTTTGCAGAAATCCACTAACAGTGGTTTATAAAACAGACTTTTGCTTATTATTATTATTTTTGGCTATTAATATGTTATAACGGTGTGCTTTAAATAAAAGTATGTGATCCGTGGGAGGGTTTGCAGAGTCCTGGGGTGGTTTCACTTCAGCAGTAAGGGGGTTAGAGGCCACACACACACACACACACACAGGGACTTTCCATGGTCACTCATGTGAGAGGCCTTTGAAGGCTGAAATGTGAAACCCCTTTGTGCCGCAAACGTGTCTCAGCCATAACACCCACAAACGAGCGTCTCACCACACACACACCGCGTGCACAACGTCCACAACTTTTACAGAAAAACTTTAATAGTAATCTAATGGCGTAGTATTTTATTATTTTATCACAGATTATAATATTGCATTTGTCCTGCAGAGAGATGCTTAAAATCTCTCGTCTTAAACCTGACACACTTTATATAATTACCCAAAAACTACGCCTCACCAGGCCGCCTACTCCTGAGTCAAACACACGTCTACATACTGTGTGTAATGCCTCATCTAAAGTGACAAAGCAATGTATTACAAATATATAAAGAATACTGATATTAAAATTAATATTAGTGACACTGTCACTATTTAATAATTTAAGAAAATATAATGCATATATATATATATATATAAATATATTTGGAGTGATTTTGAACATTGGTATTGTACGTAATGAGTAAAGCGTCTACAATAACAACACTGTGCACGTTAAACTTCATGTAATATTATCGCAGGAATGATTATAAATAAACTGTACATGTGAAAAGAGACTTTAGTGGAAATGATTTGCACAGAAACATAAATAACCATCGTGTTCCTGCTGCAGCAGGAATTTCAGTGGAGACGTGTGATACCGTGTGTTGACTATCTCCTAAATCTGGCTGGTGTGCATGCAGGCTAAACTCATACACACACACACACACACACACACACGAGAGTGGGCGTCCTGGAAAGCCCCTAACTCGCATCTAAATGTGGCAGTAGGCAGCAAGTCTGCAGGCCTGCGCTCTATTTACATCTGCGGACTGAGCGGCTGGGAAAAGCACCATAACACCAAAGAACAATTAAAGAAACAATTAAAAAAATCTGGCAAAAATGAAACACACGCAATTTTATTCCTAAATATATATATTCAATATTTTTTAGGCCATACCTCCTTACATGCTAAACGGGTGGCAATATGCTTTCACTATTTGTTACCAACATTAGCATCTGTGGCACACTAAAGATGAAAACGTCACACACTAAATTTGTCTCGGCTGGACATTTCACTTTAATCCATGTCGTCATGTTAAGAGCCGGAAGCTCTCACACTGTAAATGGAATGATGGGATTGCCTTCCCTGAGACAGACACACATGACACACACACTGCTCAAATGTCCAAAATAAGGATGAAGACAGCTGTCCTAATGTTAGCCTTCAGATGGACAGCCGGTGAGAATGCAGCACTGTGCTTGGTGTCAATATCGTGATGTGAACCATTCTTGACATGTGCAGTGTTTAGACCCTCATCTGTAACACACTGAAAGATTTAAGTATTTTTATACTCATGTTTTAAATTCCTGCTTCTTTTCAGAGCAATAAATAAGTGAGCAGATCCATAAAGAGGAGTGAACTGGTGACGTGAATACGCAGATGTGACGTCTCTGCCACCTGGTGGTCACTGCTGTAATGTAAAGCATGCAGGAAGAAGGTGGGGACCGGTTGGATGAAAGCGTCAACTTGGTGCCACATTTAAGGGGAAATGCATTCGTTTACCAGCTCAGCTCAACTTCGCTAAATGAGGGATCGAGACGATATCAATGCATAAGCACAACTTTCCCAGAAAGCACTGCAACCTGAGGCAACATTCACACAGTATCAGCCGATAGCAATCCAACACTAATCCATTAATCCCATTAATCCTATTCTACTGTAATACCCATACTGTTCCCGTACTGTTCCCACACTGTTCCCACACTGTTCCCATACTGTTCCCACACTGTTCCCACACTGTTCCCACACTGTTCCCATACTGTTCCCACACTGTTCTTATACTGTTCCCACACTGTTCTTATACTGTTCCCACACTGTTCCCATACTGTTCCCACACTGTTCCCACACTGTTCTTATACTGTTCCCGCACTGTTCCCACACTGTTCCCACACTGTTCTTATACTGTTCCCATACTGTTCCCACACTGTTCTTATACTGTTCCCACACTGTTCTTATACTGTTCCCACCCTGTTCTTATACTGTTCCCACACTGTTCTTATACCTGTCCTATACTGTTCCCATTCTGTTCCAACAATGCTCAGATACTGTTTACTGGTTACTGATTCTGATCCAAAACTATTCCTATACCATTATGATGCAGATCCTGTACAGTTCTGATACTGACATGTGTTAGCTAGCTATCTAACTAAGCTAGTTAACAAACTATTTTTTTTCATTCCTGAATGTGAGAACATGTGCAGATCCCTGAAGTCCCATCAGTGCTGCACATCTCCTCCTGCCTGGTGACTTCCTTCTGCAGTGTGTGTGTGTGTGTGTGTGTGTGTGTGTGTATGTTTGGAAATAAGACACAAACAGAAGTTAAAGGAAGTGAAGCGAACCTCAGGTGTGGTCTTATTGAAGACGTCCCTGCCCTCGATCACATCCTCCATCACTCTGTGTTTTAGCTGAGTGTACTCCTCCTCCGTCAGCTGGATGGACTCCAGCTCTGTCCCACAGCTCCGACACACTCCTCTGTCCAACAACACAAACAGGCTCCTTTCATTTGTAAAGTACTTTTTTTCAGCTGTTTGCTCTGGATTAATAAATCTGTCAAATAAGTGTGTTTTCATGTCTGCATTAGTAGACGTTCTACTCCAGCATTTACAGCTAAAAGCATCTGTTTTTATCTTAAAAATCCCATACCTGTCTCAGCAGGTGAGCTTTATCTAATTTAGGATTAAGCTCAGGACTGTAGTAAAGTAACTGTTTAAAAAATGGTAGTGGAATTAAATTAATTTAGTTACGCACCGGGGATCCACAGAAGTAAACTTCCCTCTCCAGTTCTCATCTGGTAAACTGTAAAGAGACAAAACACGACGTCTTCAGAGCGCCACTGCGGAAACTATAGCAGTAACGGTGGTTTCAAATGGAACTCATGAATGCCAAAAGCAGAGGGAAAAAAAGCAAAAAGCACTGTTTAAGGTGTAGGGATGTGAAGATATATTGGTGTGATGATATACTTTGATCAAACCTGAAATGGTTGTACAGTTATCTTTGTGCTATAGCGGTGTGTATATATTGGTCACAAGTCACAAAAATTGCTGCCTTATTAATACTGTACACTGTAACTGACTATTTTTTTTAATCATAGCAAATTTCCAAAAAATTCTGAATTGTTGTTAGACCATCACTATGATCTAGGGGCGTGGCTTGTTTGATTGACACACGGTCACACCCAACCCTAGCTTGTGAGGGAGGGGCAAAGGGATAGAACACGATGTTACTGGAAATTTATCATACTGTTCCACTCCTAATGAGGCATTTCTTTACCTTTCAAACCACACTTTAATGCTTCTGACCAACTTCTCCTCCGGATAAATCTGGTTTTCTCTCATGTAGGTCAAGATGGCCAGGAGTTCGTCTTTGTGTGCATGCTGACTCACACCACTCTCAAATAAACACCGCCATGTTTCCTGATTGGGCATCAGTCCCCGATCCAGCAGCTCACCATACAGACGCCACGCCGTCTCCCTCTCCCCATGGAGAACAGCCCCGGTGACAGCATCACCATAATTCCTGGATGACGGTGTGATGACCTTCTTAATGTCTTCCAGGATGATCAGGGCTTCTCTCCAGCGCTCGGTCTGACTCAGGCCTTTCACGAACAGACTGTATGCTCCGGTGTCCAGAGTCTTAAAGCAGCTCTTCATGATGTCGTAGACGTCGGAAACTTCTGAGTGATGGCCACCAGAAACACAAAGCGCCAGATACTTGAGCAGCAGCTCATACGGCAGCGTTCCGTTTTCTGCAGCGACGTAGTTGAGGAGAGATTTAGCGACGCTGATGTCAGCCCCAGTGTCAGCCAGCATTCCCTCCATCATCCTCAGCTCGAAGCGCTCCGGCCTGGACGAGCTGCTTTTTAGATCTCTCCATTCTGAGACGCTCAGAGCCCGATCAGGAATCTGAGCTGTAAAAGCTGCCCGGCCTTTCAGTGAACCCGTACTGACCTGATCCGGGTCCTGATCCTGGTCCTGATCCGCTCCTGATTTCCTCTTTAAAATCTCAGCAGTTCTTCTGGCATTGCCGGCTGCAAACACTGACTTTGGGAATGAAGTTCTGTCTCTCTGAGTGAAGTCTCTGTGCTTGGTGCCATGAAACTCTGATGGTCTTCTCTCTCCTTTGGTGCAGTAGCGGTGATTATTGGGCTGGTCATTCTTTTGCAGAGCACACTGGTGATAAAGAGGGCGCCTAAGTAGGGGGCACAGGTGCTTGAGACAAGTCCTTGAATTTGTTATAATAAAGGATCCCATTGCAAACTGGCTTTTCAGCTGATTTGACAGAACTGTGGAAACACAATTACAAAAATTCTGACATGTCTAGCTTTTTTTTTAAGAGATTTTTTTAAATGTTAAATGACATGACAGCTGACTTCAAATTACATTTTCAAGAACTCATATTAACTTTTGTGCATCTAGTTATCTAGCTATAATAAATCAGACGTCATTGAACATGCATTACTGTCATTCTCGTTAAAAATAAAGCGCTAACACAATAAAATAAACTAAAATTAGAGACCAGACCACAATAACGAATCTGCTGCTTCTCTTCCTTCAGTTAAAACAGAGTTCACTTACATTTAAACACCTCAGTATAACAGAAAACTGATAACTACCTAAACTCCTCATGTAGGTATCACTAGCAATGCGGCGACCACGGTGACGTCGGTAGCATCGCGACGAGTCTCGTCGCGACGTCATTATTGTGCGACCGACGCGGAAACGTAAACAGTCGGTTAAGTTGTGAAAGGGAAAAAGTACACCTTCTGTTTATTATCGGAATCTTTTTATAAACCTCCAATTTGCAGATATGACAAGCGACAAAAGTGCACACTGGAGAGATATTCTGAAAAGAAGACTGGCCTCGGCCAAACCTGGTGTGATATCTTACTTATTTAATAAGCTAGTTTGCTAATGTAGTTTCGAGTCATTCATATTATCATCAAGCTAACAGTGAATATGAGAAAGGCAAAATGACACAGGAAAATGATCTAGAACTGCTAATAAATACACAGTGTATATGTATTATACGTATAAATACAAAAAAACTAAATTATCAGTATATCGCTGAATATAAAATGAATGGAGCAAGGTTTGAATACTTTCTTCCTTTTTTAAGTCTGGGAAGAAATAAACCTTTTCTGGCTGAAATAAACTTATATTTGGCTTTCACATTAAAAATTAAAAAAAAAATCTGGCTTCTAAGATCATGGAAATCACCTACAATTTTCTTAAAGCTTAATAAGAACAAATTGTACAAATCTCTTTAAATGGGCGAGTCTGGAATAAATGTCCTGCCTTAAACCAGAAAAGAAAAAAGAGAGAAGTAGAAGGATAATAATGATAGAAAATCTGCAGGTAACTGGAATAAGCAGCTAATGCCGTGTCCAGGAGTCTCTGTTCCACACTTTATAAACAGGTGAAATCAGAAGTCTCTTGGTTTTACAGACAGCAGGAGTGAAGAAGAGAAGAAAGCCGAGGAGACGGAGCTCTTCTCTAAATATTACACTGAATGGAAAGGAGGAGGCAGTAAAGACGGGACATTTAAACACATCCCACGCTTCTACTACAGAGTGAGCTTCCTCTTCCGTCCAGTAACTCTGGAGTTTAATATAATTACACTGCAGAGTTCATCCTGATGGTGATCTTCTTGTATTGGGCCCAGTTTCTGAAAAGCATTGTAACGTTTACATTATCTTAGCAGTTAGAGAGAGAGAGAACAGGAGAGAGAGAGTGAGGGAGAGAGAACGAGAGAGACAGACAGACAGACAGAGAGAGAGAGAGTGAGAGAGAACAAGAGAGACAGACAGAGAGAGAGAGAGAGAGAGACAGAGCTGCATCTTCAGATAACAATTTGCAGAAGCAGCTTTAAACATTTACTTTAGTTTTTCTCTAGTTTTATATTTGTTCAATCTTTTAACATTTTGAGAAACTTTTTAACATTTAATTTGTGTGAAATATTTAACTATAATATTTTTCCCCCCGAGCTACAATTCTCTGCTTGACCCAATTTATTACTATTTTATCTTGCTTATCTTGGTTATTTTTCACTTTGTAATAATTAATTTTTATAATTTCTATTATCTATTATATATTTTCTGTTACTGATGCACATTAATTGTCGGTATGCATCGACAGCTTCCTGCGGAGGATGAAGTGCTGCTGCAGAAACTGCGAGAGGAGTCGAGAGCCGTGTTTCTGCAGAGGAAAAGCCGAGAGCTCCTCGACAACGAAGAGCTACAGGCAAGAAAGTGTTCTGGTCCTGTTTCCTCCTGATGTCCTCTTTAAATCGTGCTCCTGCTGAGATGCACGTGTTTCAGTATGAACGTTTCTAATAGCTTTGTGCTGCTCTTATAAGTGTTATTTGTTGTTGTAAGAGAGATTTGTCTGAATGTGGCTACCCTGGGTTAATAAAGTTAAACAAATAAATCAGTAAAGTCTGTCAGCGTAGAGAAAATCTATAATATAAATTACAGATTACCGTAATTACTGTAGTAGCACTGTTTAACGTATACTCTCTAAATACAATCAAACTCCTGCAATCGCGCTAAGGCAAAAATTCTAACATATGCTGCTTGATTGTATAACAATACAGTAAATTAAAAATGTATTTAAATTTAATGTGCTGCTAAATTTAATGTTATATTTTTATGCTTGTGTGTGTTTTTATCCCCACAGAACCTGTGGTTTCTCCTCGATAAACATCAAGTGCCTCCTACGAGCGGTGATGAAGCCATGATCAGCTACGAGAGCTTCCTGAAGGTCGGAGAGAAAGCAGGAGAAAAGTGCAAGTAGGTGCACAGAAGAAACGGGAGCCGTGATGTCCGGTGTGTTTAACGTTATTATTAATAATAAGCGTCCGTTCCTCTTCCTCAGACTGTTCTTCACTGCCAGAGTGTACGCCAAGCTGCTTCATAACGACCCGTACGGACGCATCTCCATCATGCAGTTCTTTAATTACGTCATGAGAAAAGGTGTGTGAGGATACGTTATCAGGTCTCTGTGTGTGTGTGTGTGTGTGAGAGCTCATTAACCCGTGGCGTTTCAAGCCGTGGTGTAATGGGAATAAAGTTTAATATCTGTCTTCTCTTCTCCTCTCCTGCGCTGTTTTATGCTCAGTGTGGCTTCACCAGACGAGGATCGGTCTGAGTCTGTACGATGTCGCGGGTCAGGGATTTCTCCGCGAGTCTGTGAGTATCCTCACACATTTACAGCGTGCATCTCAGAGCTGCGACTCTCTCCAGACCTCGTGATTCGATTCATAACACTGTGGTGCGATTCTTAAAGCTTTTGACCACTTACTGCTTTTAAATCATTATTCCAAACCTGTCTCCATGCAGAAACTTCCAGGCTTCATTAGGGCAGGGTGATGTGATAATATCCTGACATTGCAATAAATTCTCTGAGACTGTTGAGTGTTTTTATTTATTTATTTATTTATTTATTTTTAACCCGTCGTCTCACTTTCCCTCTTGTTCCTCTTCAGCATGTAGATTTTCCTAAAGTTGTTGTTATGTATCATGATATATTTTAGCCATATTTCTCAGACCAGAGCCTCATAGATGAAAACATATGAATGTAATAGTCCTGATGTGAGTAAAAGTCAGATTATGATGTTTTGGTGCATCAGTACATTTACACACACACACACACACACACACACACACACTGCGTCATGAGCTCTGTGTAGATTATAAGCAGTGGATCGTACTGACAACTGCAGTTAGCTTCTCATCCATCTTCCACATCAGTGTGAATGACTGAAGCCCCGCCGCCGACTCTTTTCTATTGGCTGACGAATAGCCTCATGCTGCAGTGTGTTTGTGAACGCAGTGTAACGGCGGCTCACGTTATCGTGTTTCCTTTGTGTTTAGGATTTGGAGAACTACATCCTGGAGCTGATCCCCACTCTGCCTCAGCTGGACGGCTTGGAGAAATCCTTCTACTCTTTTTACGTCTGTACTGCCGTGCGCAAGTTCTTCTTCTTCCTCGACCCTCTGCGCACGGGTTCGTTCATCCGCTGCAGCGTTACTGCGCTTTCAATCCTGTCTCTCGTCCACGCCTTACTGTTTATACAATAACAGCCGATTTATATATATAAAAAAAAGCACACACGGTGCGGTTTCCCAACACAATTCAGGGTGTTTCTGTATAAAAGTGTAAGAAGCCATGTAGTAAATTTGCACAATTCTGTTTCTGCCAGATTTAGACAAAATGACTCCATTCACTACATTTCAGTAATCTAATAATTTAAAGAATTTTAATAATAAATGCGGCAGAATTGGTGCTAGATACTGACCTCCAGTACCAGCCGCTTTATATATAAAAAGTTTTCATTCTCCGTTCCCTGTGAACAGAACACACTCTTTTATGTCATGTGGTCATGTTTTATTTAGTATTTTTTGACACATTTCACATCTTTACGCCTTGCTACATTTTTTTTGTGTTGTTTCAGACACAGTTGAATTTACTTTTGACTTCTGGAGGTCTCTTAGAGATCTGAACGTGGCATGAACAAACAGCACACGCAAAACCCTTGTTCACGCATTGTGTTGTACGTGTACGTTCTGCTGTTCTGTAATTCACCCAGAACACACCCACTTCTTTCTCTTACGGTTGATCCTCCTGCACATGCAGATTAGCACACGTTGTTTGAGATCTTATAAATTAAAAACAAATCTGTTTATCTGATAATCCTGAAATACGCAGGCCATATAATAAACCCCCGGCTAAACATTAATGCTGGTGTTTAAAAATATATTTCAGGTAAAATTAAAATTCAGGACATCCTGGCTTGCAGTTTTCTGGATGATCTGCTTGAGGTAATGAAGATTTATTCGTGAACGCAGAAGCTCTGAGTGTTAAATTTTAAATTTTATTATAATCCACATGCATTAATCTGCAGCTCCGAGACGAAGAACTTTCCAAAGAGAGTCAGGAGTCCAACTGGTTCTCAGCTCCATCTGCACTCCGTGTTTACGGTAAAAAAAAAAAAGTAGAATGTAAAAATGTAAAAAAAAATTTTAGAATAATTATCGTATTTTTTTTTAAACATTGTGTTTAATTGTGTGTGTGTGTGTGTGTGTGTGTGTGTGTGTAGGTCAGTACCTGAACCTGGATAAGGATCATAACGGGATGCTGAGTAAAGAGGAGCTGTCTCGCTACGGCACAGGAACCTTAACCAGCGTTTTCCTGGACCGTGTTTATCAGGAGTGTCTCACCTACGACGGGGAAATGGTACACACACACACACACACACACACACACAGTATCACAGCTGTTGGCACGTGCTTACAGTTTCCTATGAAGTTTTCACAGCATTTGATTTACTTTGTGTTAGAGACTACGGTTTTCATTTTTGCATGTGTGTGTGTGATGTAGTGTGTGTGTGGGATGTAATGTGTGTGTGTGTGATGTAATGTGTGTGTGGGATGTAATGTGTGTGTGTGATGTAATGTGTGTGTGTAATGTGTGTGTGGGATGTAATGTGTGTGTGTGTGATGTAATGTGTGTGTGGGATGTAATGTGTGTGTGTGTGATGTAGTGTGTGATGTAATGTGTGTGTGGGATGTAATGTGTGTGTGTGTGAGATGTAGTGTGTGATGTAATGTGTGTGTGGGATGTAATGTGTGTGTGGGATGTAATGTGTGTGTGTGTGTGATGTAGTGTGTGATGTAGTGTGTGATGTAATGTGTGTGTGTGTGTGTGTGTGTTGCAGGACTATAAGACGTACCTGGACTTTGTCCTGGCTCTGGAGAACAGAAAGGAGCCGGCAGCACTGCAGTACATCTTCAAGCTGCTGGACATGGAGAACAGGGGCCACCTCAACGTCTTCACCCTCAACTACTTCTTCAGGGTCAGAAAGCGATTTCGGTTTATTTCCTGAGAGGAATCGCTCTCTGCTCTCGTCTTTATTTCTGCGTCCCGAACGCTAGGGTTTATGAGGTTCTTAGTGGAAGTCATTATAACACTTTACAGTTGATGAGACGTGTGCACTGTAGTGTAACTGTGTGTCATAACGGGGTGTGTGTGTGTGTGTGTGTGTGTGTAGGCCATTCAGGAGCAGATGAAAATCCATGGACAGGACCCCGTGTCTTTTCAGGATGTCAAGGTTTGTGACCTTTGACCTCATTGTTTGACAGGTTCTCATCTAACCAACTTCTCTTGAGCTGATAAAGCAACATAAAGGATAAAACTCGGTTAAGTGGAAATTAAGAGTCCCAGGTAGTGAGTGTGTGTTACGCGGTACTACTGCCTGAGCTGTGTGTGTGCGTGTGTGTGTGTGTGTGTGTGCAGGACGAGATCTTCGACATGGTGAAGCCCAGAGACCCGTATAAGATCACGCTGCAGGATCTGGTGAACAGCGGTCAGGGCGACACGGTCACCAGCATCCTCATCGACCTCAACGGCTTCTGGACCTACGAGAACCGGGAGGTGCTGGTCACCAGCGACGAGAGCAGCTCGGCCGACTTGGACGACACGTGACCACAACAAACCCTGCGGAGATTAAAACCTGGAGCTGAATAGATGCAGTCTGGGTTTGTAGGTTTAACCGATATTGGTGTCAGTCCTGGAAGTATTGGCACCCTCAGTACAGATGGGTTTTAAAAAAAAAAAAAAAAAAGAATAAAGGTTATGGGGGAAAGAATGCCGGCGGTTAATTAGCGTAATCTCAGACTGACAGTAGGAGGAGAAAATCTAACTTTTAAATACATTTATTCTAGGAAAATTAAATATATATATATATATATATAAATAAATTATTAATAAAAAACCCTTACATATTACACCTTTAAATTCATCCAAATATATATAAAAAAAGTATACAATTATGTAGATGCATTTAAAAAATCTAAAATAAAAAAAATCCATATATATTAAAAAAAACTTATCAAACCTTATTAAACCCTTATTTTATTAGATATAAAAATTTTAAAAACCCTTATCTTATAAGAATATATATTTAGTTTTACCCATCTTTACTAATGAAGGGTGCCAATAATTCTGGATGACGGTGTGTACAATTCAGCTCATTTTTAACTTAAACATTTATTACACAGGATGAAGGTTCAAGAGTTTATTAAAGAAAGTCACATCATTATATACAGTTTTTTTTAACAAGTTAAATCATATTAAAGCGTTAGAGAGCAGTGCATTTAAAGCAACTGTACATCAATAAAGTACACAGTTTTCCAAAGTCATGTGTCGGGATTGACGTAAACAGATTAAACATCTCAATTTCCTCATTTTTACATCCTGTAAACACACACACACACACACACACACACACACACGGCCAGAGAGGAAAATTATTAATGGTCAGTTGATCAAAATGAGTGAAAATAAAAGAATAATTTCCGAGTGTAGTGACGATTTATAAATTCACACACGTTCATTAATATTCTGGAAGAGTTTTTCTGGAAGTTTCTATTAAGACTGAATTATTGTGTCTGTTTTTTTGTTTGTTTGTTCGTTTGTTTTTTGCAAATAAAAACAGAGGACGAAACCATGGGATAAATTCCCAGTATGATCATCGTCCAACCCGGTCATTACATCACAGCGTTTCACTTTATCACAAGATAACGACATCACACTCACGACATTAAATGCCACTTTACTGTCATTATCACCTCTTTATAAACAGCTTCCAAATAAAATAAAATAAAATAAAGTTAATGTGTGAGATCAAACACAGCTGAGCGAAGAAGTCAACTCTCAGGAAACAATAATAAAAATTAAAAAAAAAAGCAGTTTAACAAATCAGAGGAACGTGTCCTGATAAACCTTATAAATAAAAAATATAAATTAAAAAAAAAAAAAAAAGATTAAACAGATTAAATGATTGACAGTTTTGGTTATTTGATCTAAACCCCGCCTCCTTTCTGTTTTTATTCGTTAAAGTTTAAGTGAATTAGTGATTTGAACCATGAGCCATGAAACTACAGATCAATCTGAAATCTGTCTACTGGAAAAACTCCGTGAATATCTCACAGCTTCTTTGCACAACGTCAGTATTTTAACTCCTTTTAGAAGATTTCATTATCACACTATACAGTCATACGGATTTATCCTTAAACTTTATATTTTATGAATATGAAATGAGGAATGTATATATTTCCTACAGAAAATGATCAGTGAAATTGAGAATGCAGCCTTTGCAGTAGTGAAGAACACTCAATGAAACAAATGTTCACCAAAAGGTTTGTTTGCGTGAAATTAAAGACGTCACGTCACTTAAAAGTTGGGCGTAAAGAGAAAAAAAAACGATTTGAAATGAAAAATCGGTCCAACAGTCTACTGATTCGGATTACAAGCCGAGATCTGAAAAGAGAAAAAAAAGATACTGAATCAAGAGACAGCCATCAGGAGTGTTTCTCGTTTCCTGCAGTCAGGGCTGCGAGGTTAAACGACGACACGTCTTACTTTTTATCTGTTTATAGCTACATTTAATGTCGTGGAATGTCCATTAAACGAGTTACTTCCTGTTGTCACTTACGTTATAGCAGCTATAAACAGTCGTTCCCTCACCAGCCTCTCTTTATTCTCTCTCTCTTCACGTTAATGACGCAGCTTGTTACGCACGTGCCCGAGAAACCGCAAAGCAGCGTAAACTCCTCTGTCCTGAAGATGAACTGAACTGAATCGGATCAGCAGTGAAGCGAGGCGATCGTTTTTGTTTTCTATCGTTGTTATAGTTACGCATCGAGATTGTGTATCGTATCGTCTCAACACTTAGGATTTTCAGGTATTAATGCACTTATCGTATATATGACAACACACACATATACAACATACACAGAGTTGTAGAAATTAACATTTAAGGAGTGCACTCAGTTGAGTTTCCTTAGTTAAGTATATTATTATTTAAAGAAATGATTCAGTGATGTCACTCAGTCCTGCACACACACACACACACACACACACACACACACACACACACAGAGCGAGAGAGAGAGAGATTAATGCAGAGAAAAGGCGCTTGATCATGATGACGACTCTTGTTCCACTTCGAAGCTCATGTTGACGAAGGAACCCGTGCCTTCGGGCTGCGCCACAGTCGGATTCTGTTCTTTGTCACGGCGCTGGCTGTCGAAACGCCGCTGGGCTTCTTCAGACAGACGGTCTTCCTCCTCGGCCTCTTCCTCCTGAGGACGCAAAGCCGAGGTCAATCAGGTCTAAGTGATTTCTTATCTAAGTTTATACACACACACACACACACACACAGTACCTCTTTCTTTATCCTGTAGTACTCGTCGATTGCGTACTGATACTTGGGCGTGGTGATGCCCAGCATTGACGCCATTCTCTCTCCCAGATAATCACACACTGAAACCAAAAACAATCAGCATCATCATCATCAGCACACACACACACACACAGTCAGACATTACACCTGAAACACCTGGGTTATGATGTGATGTGATCGTCATATAATAAATAAATCCATAAAATATCCGTCATAAAATAATAAATCCAGCCAGCGAGTGTCAGTTTGGGTGTTAATTCCTGCTCAAGGTGTTTAAACCGTAACGGCTTTAGATGCTCAGGGTTCAGTCTGACGCTCAGATTAATTAGTTTATTTAACTGCAATGCGTTATTTTTTAAACTTTATTTCTCTTTTAATGTGCACTCTTTTTAAACTAATATCGACGCAGGCTTTAGACAGAAAAGGAAACCTCTCGTCTTACACACAGGGCCTGGACGAGATAGCGCCTGTTAATCATTACTGTGCTACTGATGCCACAGAAACTGTGACTCCAAAACATGCCACGATAAATCACAGCTTCTCACATTCGGGTGAATCACAAAAAATAAAAATAAATAAATAAAAAATAAAATATACATATATATAAAAAAAAATATCACAGTCTCGATTTATTTCTCAGTTCAGTTCAGCTGAAGAACGGTGTTGATTCAGGAGAATCGTGTAAAAAATACAAATATATACACTGTATATATGTTTATGCATTATATGTATGTGTAGTGTGTGTGTAGTGTGTGTGTGTGTACATATGTTTGTGTATTATATGCGTAGTGTGTGTGTGTGTGTGTGTATACATGTTTGTGTATTAGATGTGCTGTGTGTGTGTGTGTACATATGTTTGTGTATTATATGCGTAGTGTGTGTGTGTGTGTGTGTATACATGTTTGTGTATTAGATGTGCTGTGTGTGTGTGTGTACATATGTTTGTGTATTATATGCGTAGTGTGTGTGTGTGTATACATGTTTGTGTATTAGATGTGCTGTGTGTGTGTGTGTGTGTGTGTGTGGCGTGTTCCAGGCTCTGCAGCATGGTGTTGTTACCTGAGATGGTGTTCGTGGCGACTCTCCACATGTGGAACCAGAAATAAGGACCCCACGTCAATTTCGACTAGAAACACAGAGACACGGTGAGCTACTGGATCTTAGTTAGGAAACTGACTGAGACGTCACACACACACACACACACACACACACACACAGCACATCTAATACACAAACATGTATACACACACACACACACACACACACACCGGATCGATGGTGCTCATGGCGGTCTGTTTGCGCCGCTCCTCTTCCTCTTCCTCGTCCTCCTCGTCTGTGCTGAACTCCTCCATCGTCTCACCGCTGGCAAAGTAAATGGTTCTGCGTGGGACCTTCTGCTTCTTCGCTGCGTCGCCGAGCTCCACGCTCTCAAACTCCTTCACCACACTGGAGCTCTGGAACATCAACATGTAGAGCGACTCATTTATTACTATTTATAGTTATATTATTTATAGTTATAATCATTAGCATTATTATTATTATTTTTATTATTATTATTAATATTATTATTTTTATTATTATTATGCTTCAGCACTAATTCTCTATTATTATAATGAAACACTATTTTTTTTTCCTTTAGGCGTCAGGAACACGCGTCTGTGATTTTTTAATTTTATTTTAAGTTAGAAAGTTTTTATGAATGTTACAGTTTAAGGAACTTTTGGTTCTAGAAAGGTTCAATACATCAGGTTTTCAGGGTATTTTAATAATGTTATAGATGTACATGTGTGTGTATATATATATATATATATATATATATATATATATATATATATAAACAACTGTTTCTACAACAATGTCTTTTTTTGTATCTTTTGTACACTTTTCTGGCCACAAGCTTCAGGATCCTGAACACTGCAATCTGGCTTTCTGCACATCCATGTGACGGGTTTTTCAGCAGGAGAACAAACTGAGAAATATAAAATCCCTAAACAACATTACTTCTGCTTTTGGTTAAAAATGGAACCGATTCTTTAGCTCATAAACTTCTAACTCCCTGACGTCTATCATAGAGACAGGAAGTGTGGGGAAAAGCTAAATCCATCAGAATCTTTTAAAAATAATCTATTCAGTTTAAGATTATTTTATAGAGTGCACGTTTCCATGCCAACAGAGCAAATCATTTCCTTTACACGTCTTAAACGT
>CM075012.1:27187119-27212087 GCA_037576675.1 Pangasius sanitwongsei | reverse complement strand
CTCGTTTACTACACACTCGAAAGTACGCACTTTTCCTTCACTAATACTTTAGTGCGTAGTAGAAGCAGGCGAATTGTAATGCGGCATCTAAGAATTTTTAAAGACATGACTGTGAATTTTTATTTCTCACTGTGTTCAAACGTTTGTTTACTCGCTACACACAGCGGCACACAGAGCCAATCATTTTACAGCCTTCAGAGATCCCGAATCGTGTGGCCAGAAAAGTGTACACCGATGCTTCGTGAACTCTTCATGAGCGTTACAGAGACATTTATAATCGTTAAATACAAACTGATTTACACCATCGTCAGCCCGGGACAAACAGGATGGGACTTCGGAGTAAAATCAAACTGAATTTGGGCTTTAATTCCTGAGTGAAGTGGAAAACTTCGACTCCACCTCAGGACTCACTTATAAACCGGTTTAGAGTGTTTACACTGCATATTTACACAAAGAAAACAGGATGACAAACAACATGATGACAAATTCAACATGATGACAAACAGAAACATGTCCTGTTTCACTGCAACAGACTCTATACAAGTTCATTTATTTACAAAATCCTAAATATGTTTTACACACAAAAACATGTTTATATTGAAAAAAAAACCATCAAAATATAATTTCACTCTAAATATATTTACATTTTAGAAATAAATAAAGATATAAACCTAACAGAACATGAAGAATTAAGAATCACATGCTTTACACTTTTAAAATAATAACATTTAATAACAGAATTAAAGGCGCGTGAGGCAGGAATAAAGCTCAGTTAATTTTACTAGCATGCTAACTTCCTTAGCAACAGCTAATAAGCCGAATAACTTTTACTTTACAAACTAAAACCGCACGCTGTGTATTAAACGGAGCTAACAAGACATTTAAAATGAAAGTACTCTATTTATAATAGTCCACCTACTTTCTCAGGTTCCATAGTTTGTCCCAAAGACACGTTAGCGTTTGTAAGGTAGAGTGACAGCTCCGCCATTTTCTTTTTCTTTTTTTTTGTTTTGATGATCAACTTGACGCGTTGTTATTTTTTCCCCACCCGTTTTCCGACAACTTCCGCCATCTTCGTCGGCTTTTTTTTTCTTCGTTGTATTTTAGACACCAGTTTAAAGCATTAGCGCCCTCTGTTGATCATTGGGAATAATGACCAGAAATCTTTTTTCCCCGTTTATTATATCGTATTACACAATGATATATAATTTACAAAACAACAAGAAGAAATAATATTTCCTCTTTCTGTTGTTAAAACATTTAAATATTTGAGTTATTTATGCAAAACACACTTACATGGCGTTGTGGCTTTTATATATCAGCTACAATGAACTCTACTGCTTGTCAGTTTTAGGTGTTTTTTATATTATATATTATTTCATATATATTACGTAAGATTTTTTTGTAACATCAGATGTTCCAAACTTGAACCCTGACTTCAGAATATATTATTTATTATGGCTTCTCATTCTGGGGCTTCTTGTAATGAGATTACTCGAAAATAATTGAATATAAAATTATACCAAATACCACAGACTCCATGCTATCTATAAAGGCTTTTACACCCTGTTTAGTGCACTTTATGTTCAATATGAATGATTTGGGATTCACCCAGAAGGAAGTGCTCTGGCTACAATATAAAATATATATATATATAAAATACATAATATATAATACACTGTGTAACGGCTTCACACTCTGGAGCTCATTTGGCCTTGACGAGTTTTTGCGACCTCTAGCGGTCATACATGGAATAGCAAAAACAGCGCCACTCCGGACGCTACCGTTTACAACGAAAGGGGTTTTGTAAACAAACAACAAAAAGAATACATTACTATGATAAACATGGTGTGTCGTATCTTTTAAAGTGTTTGTATGTAAGTGAGATGTACGTGTCTGCTGGTGTTGTGTGATAATAAGAGAGCGAAGCTGTAAAACCTGAAGCTGTCGGCGGTGTGGTCACCCCCCTATAAGAGCAGAGAGATGGTATGTACCCGGTAGTGCTGAAAGCTGGGCAGCTCGGTGGTGTTTGTTGTTGTTGTTGTTTTGTGTAGCGGTGATTTCTCGTCTCCCCGCCGCTCCCGGTGTAACGCTTAGATAAAGAGCTGGGTTTCCTGCATCTTTATTGTTTTGTGTGTAGTGAGACGGCAGTGTACTCCGCCGCTCGTGCCCCCGCCATGGCTCTGCGCGGCAGCGTCGGGGCCTCGGCGTTACCCAGCGAGCTGATCGTCCACATCTTCTCCTTCCTGTCGGAGCGGGACAAGCTGCGGGCCTCCGCCGTGTGCACGCGCTGGAGGGAGTGTCTGTTTTACCCCGCGCTGTGGAGCGAGCTCAAACTGCGCTTCGGTACCGGGATCGGAACTGGAACCAGACCAGGAGCGGGAGCGGGAGCGGGACAGGGATCAGGATCCGGATCCGGACCGGAAGAGGACACCCCGAGGCTCGAGTTCCTCATGCGACGGTTCGGTTCGTTCGTGCGCGAGCTGCAGCTGGAGTTCGGGCCGCTGGACGCGTGCGGAGGAGAACCGCAGAGTCACGAGCGCTGGAGAACCGCAACGCTCACCTACCTGCAGCACGTGCTGTGTGTGCTCAGCAACCTGAGGAACAACAGGTGCAGTCATCAGTAAACAACAACAATAACAACAACAACAACAACAACAATAATAATAATGAAGTTTCCTGAGGAACAACAGGCAGTGATGGGGGAATATCAATAGCAACAAAAATAAATGAAACTATATTTTAATTATGTGTAGAAATAACAGACTTGGGAGATAAATATAATAAATAAATAAATTAGATTGTTAGATTTGAATATTAATATTAATAATATTATTAACAGATTAAGTTGAATTCACTCGTGTTTGTGCGAGCGAAAACGAGTGTTATTTACATGTATGACATCAGCAACACTTAGAATTATAATATTAATGTTATTCGTAATAGCACTTTAATGTTTTGTTGGTGCAGTTAGCGGAATTAAATATCAGTACATACCGAGTGTTATACAAATTTCATTCATTATTAATATTTATATCTTTTTGAATCCGCTGTATTGACATTTTTTGTTAAACGTATAGAAATAGGTTGGAGTTAAATCCTCTAAATGAGGAAATGTAAATCCGGCGCTGAGCCGAGGGAACTGAGAGAGGCTCTGTACCCAGAAAAAGTTCCATACGGCCGCTTTAAGAGCGACAGGCGCTCTAATCGCTGTGTGATTGCTTAATTTCACCTCAGAGCGATTAAAGAGGATTAAACGCTAAACGCCGGTCTTCTGGTTTTTATGAAACGTGTGTTTGTCTGATATAATGAGCGACTGTACGGTTCTTAAAGTGAATTATCCGTGAATAGGGAGCGGCGTGTCTTTGTAGGGCGCAAACATCATCATCTTCATCATCATCACGTTTACAGATATGACGCTGAAAAAGAAAAAGAAGGAAATCAATAACTAAAATCTCTATCACAGTATCAACATTATTGACTTGTATTCAGAAGTGTTCTTGAACATGGAGTGATGGTGGTGATGCAGGTGGTGATGATGGTGATGGTGATGGTGATGATGCAGGTGATGATGCAGGTGATGATGCAGGTGATGATGATGGTGGTGATGGTGGTGATGATGGTGATTGTGATGGTGCAGGTGGTGATGCAGGTGATGATGATGGTGATGATTGTGATGGTGATGATGATGGTGATGATTGTGATGGTGATTATTGTGATGGTGATGATGCAGGTGATGATGATGGTGATGATTGTGATGGTGATGATGATGGTGATGATTGTGATGGTGCAGGTGATGGTGCAGGTGATGGTGATGATTGTGATGGTGATGGTGCAGGTGGTGATGCAGGTGATGATGGTGATGATTGTGATGGTGATGGTGCAGGTGATGATGCAGGTGATGGTGATGGTGCAGGTGATGATGGTGATGGTGATTGTGATGGTGCAGGTGGTGATGCAGGTGATGATGATGGTGATGATTGTGATGGTGATGGTGCAGGTGATGATGCAGGTGTGGCTCAGTGTTTACTGCAGTGGTTAATCTCAGTCTGTGTTGTAACACACCTGATTAACTCGGCCACTCGTCCACACACCCGTCTTTAAACCTTTAAGTAGGATCTGAAATGGCATTCTGTTAAAGAGATCCAACCCAGAATGAGACGTCGATTTTATTTACATTTACACATCTCAACTTTCTGAAGTGTGTGTCGGACGAGGATGAGGGCGCTGAGGGAAAACCAGCATACTCGCTGAGAAAACGGTTACCATGGCAACCCCTCCTGCAAACACACATATGTGTACATATATATTTATAATGATATAGCAAACATTGGCTGAGCGCTCTCAGATAGAGGAATGCTAATCAGTGTGTAACAGTCATGTTGATTTGTGTTCTCTCTCTCTCTCTCTCTCTCTCTCTCTCTCTCTCTCTAGCATCAGGGTAAAAACAATGCAGCCTAAAGCGGCGGTCACACTACACTTCCAGCATGAGAAAATGTTTTAGAGACCGGATATGACATCACACACCAAGGCGTTCGTTTGAGATGATGTGACACCGCTATAATCAGTGTTTCCTCCATCTTGGATTTTCTGAAGAGGTCACGCCGTGACGTGTCAGTCTTCTATCAATCACACGTCTTTTCGTGATACGAATTCGCAGGTCAGAGTTCACCAAACTTGAACTTCGGAATGCAGCGAAATGCAGAACTTCTCCACACTGAGCTTCCGGTCTCCAGCGTTCGCAGGCGTGTGAACGGAAGTCAGTGGAACTGAAAAGTGTAGTGTGACCGCTGCTTTAGACATAGTTCAGGGGTTTAGGAATTTTTTTTTTGTGCATTTGGATTCATTAATGCAACACTGCCCCCTAGTGGACACGTTTCTTCTTAGCTACGCTATGACGGAAGTCTGCTGTGATTTTTGTCCTGATGTCGCTGCCGCAGATGAAAATCGTGTATCGTAAAATAATTCTTTGTTTGTTCGTAAGTTGAGATCGGTGGTGTTAGAACACACTCACGTTATCAGCGGTCGTTATAGTGTCATAGCAACCGAAGACAGTTGACGATAACATTGTGTGAGTGTGAGAAATTTCGAGAACTAGTGCGACGCTCATCTAAAATCCACCAATAGGAGGACGGCGATCTCATGGGACAGATACAGATACGGTGGGATTTAAAAGAGGGACGGATTGTTGAATTGCGGCAGCATCGCGGCATAGTGAAAAGGGGCGTGGCCTGCAGGGAAATAGCGGTGAATTCCAGCTTCCTGTATCCTGCTGCTGTTGTACCGAGGGATTATTTGTGTATTTTCTGCATGAGCTGATTTCCGGATGATTGATGGTGTAAGCAGCAGGTAAAAATTCTCTTTAATCGTGGGTTTATCGTTAGAGGATCTTCCTCGGAGATGTGCGCTATCACACACACTGCTACAGAATTCAGAGCAGAGTTCATTCAGATCTGTTCAGTTGACTCAGTTGGTGTGGGCAGTGCTGTGGAGACTGAGGCAGCAGCAGAGGGAAAACCCGCCGTCGTGTTCTGTCGCCTCAGCGTGCTGTTTTAAAGCTCAGTGCAGACGTGTGCACTCTGTGGAGCTTTTCTTTAGCCATGTTTCTGGATTTTACTGCTTGTGAAAAGCTGTGTTCCATTATTACACACCTCCACTCTCAGCAGCCAGGGTTATTCCTGCACTTTCACACAAAAGACCATGGTGTGTGTGTGTGTGTGCGTGTGTGTGTGATGAATAGTAGGTTTCTAATACTCAGTGTGACATCGTCCATTTCAGCACAGTCCTGTCATAATGCTGGAAAATCTAATAAAATCCTGATCTCCTTTGGTTTGGTGCAGGAACCTGCAGAAGCTCAGTGTGTACGGAGACACGTTTGTTCTTCAGGACGACGTTCAGCAGGACGGCTCTTACCTCAGCCAGGTCGACCGAGGAGGCAAGAAAATTAAAGAGTAAGTCTCTTTGACACTGACACGGACACGGACACCGACATGTTGAAATGTTTCCTCAGTGATCCTGTTTCTACTTCCCTTAATATATTTGACTCAGAAACAGAACTTGAGACCATCATTTCATTTTTGTCTCATTTCTCTGTTCTTATTCTGAATCTGGTTTAAAAAAAAAACAACAGATGTCTTCTAAAAAATTCCCTTCAAAACGTGCCACTTTCCAAATAATAAAAAATAAACCCCGTCGTTCCTAGCAGCTGTTCCTGTTTATTTAACCACGTTAAGCTGCATCACCTTCTTTATTTTATTAAAGAGGACTCACCAGTCAGGCTTCGTATGTGGCCTGCTGAAGTGCCTCTTTAGCTCTGAGCGAGTGGCGCACACTGATGACATCACTAAGCAACGATGATGTGCTTTTGGTGTTGAATTTCACATAAAACTTTCAACACACTTTGTATCAGCTGATGTCCAGTTCCAAAGAAAAAGAAACCGGGCTGTAATCTGAATTTATTGTGCAGAGTTTTTATTATTCACACTTCAGTGAGTAAACATGAACTTCCTCAGTGTGAGGATCAAACTGCTCCTTATTCTTATTGATTATATAATGATTATACAATTTCCTCTCTCCCCCTCTCTCTCTCTCTCTCTCTCTCTCTCAGGATCCAGCAGCTGTTTGAGGACTTCCTGTCGAACAGCAGACAGTTGAAGTGGCTCTCGTGCTCCTTCATGCCGGGTGTTTTAACCCCACGCTCTCTGTCCTCGCTGTCCAACACGAGCGCTGTGACTCTGCAGCACCTGAGTCTCCTGGACCACCAGACATCCAGCCTGCTGCTGTCCTCAGAGCTGCAGCGTCTCTCCAGCCTGCGCTCGCTCTCCATCGACTACTGCGACTTTACCTCCTCCATGTGCCAGCTGTTTGCGGACGCCAACCGAGCGCCGCTGTTGCGTTTATCTCTGCTGCTCAACGGCACCACCCTGGAGGCCCGCTCTCTGGACTGCACCGCGTCCGAATCGGACCTGAGGGCTCTGACGAGACGAAACACAGACCTGCGAGTGTTCCTGATGGCGCTGGACGTGTGTGATGAAGTGCTGGAGAGCGTCCTGAAGCCCAGCCTGCCTCTCGAGCGGATCCACGTGGACAGTTACATCGCGCCGCTCAGCGACACCGTCCTTGAGCGCGTCTCACTCCAGTACCACAAAACGCTCACACACTTCGTCCTGACGAGAGACGACGGACGATTCCCCGACCTCAGCGGAAACAGAAACGAGGACCCGCTGGTGCTGCTGGCGTGGCGTTGTGTTCATCTCTCTGTGCTCGTCGTCCACGGTGAATACACACCTCTGCTTTCAGTCTCATCCTACCTGCACTGTTACTCCTAATGTTTATAATTTATTATCCCACAGCGCTGCTGAATTCTGGATTCTGATTGGTCGAAAGGTGTTGATTAACTTTCTGTAACAGCAGCTCTGACTTTATGCACTCGTTCTACTACGTTATCGTTTCTGTACAGCAGATGCGCCACGTAAACGGATTAAAAAGCCCGTATAATCATTGTTTTCTGTCAGGAGATTGTATGTTTATTGAACAATGATAGAAGGAGTCTCCAGTGTCAGCGCTTTGTAACAGTCAGAGGTAAAGATGTAAGGTTAAGTTTTCCGACATCCTCAGGACAGAGGAGTTTACGCTTCTTTTGAGGATTCTTAGTAGCAAAAAAAACATCTGTGTGTTTTTTTTGTCTCATTAACTTCGAAAAAGAAAGAAAGAAACATAAATAAATAAATAGAAATGAACAGGAGATTTTGTAGGGAAATATTATAAATAAGTTTTAGTAGGTGCTGTATCTCTGTGTATGATTCAGTACACATTAAAAATGTTTTAAAATATTACAAACTGCAGCGTTTAAATTGAAAAAAGTTGTAATTTTCTTTACCTCGCCAGGTTACACGCTGTGGTCTCACAACCTGGTGGCCATCTCTCGGCTGCGTGGCTCGAGTCTGCGCGTCCTGGACGTTCCGGAGGAGAGCATCGACTTCGACCCGGACCAGGCCCTGTTCTCGACGGGCGACCCGGTGCAGACGCTGGTGAAAGAGGTGTCACAGGGTCTGGGCCGCGCCTGGCACCCCTCCGTCACCACGGAGAACAGCGCCATCGTCAGCGACCCCATGCTGCACTTCCACCGCGAGATGCAGAGCTTCAGCGAGAACGTCTAGATCCTCTCTCTCTCTCTCTCTCTCTCTCACACACGTTTCCTTTCTTTTTTTTTTCCCTAGTGTGTGTTAATGCTGTGTGTTGGTTTGTTCTGCTGATCACACGCCCACTGCGAGCTCCTCTACACTCTTCTACATACTCATTTACTCACCTTACACACGCACTCGTTCACGTAGCGTGCGTGTGTGTGTATGTACGAGCTATACTTCCACTCTCAGTGACACGATACATCGCATTTTCCACCTTTTTATTTATTTCCACTTCGTTACAGTGAAAGTGCCGTTTCTGTGTGTAACGCTGCATACACTCACCTCCACTACGAGGCAGTGCAAGTGTAAAGTTTTATTTAATGCTTTCCTGCTTTTCCTTCTCGTTTTTCTCTCCATTTCTTTCCCTCGCAGTGGGACTTAACGCTCTGTATTTGTACGTAATGCCAGTTACATCTTTTAGTTCTTTTTATTTCCTGTGCGAATGAATCCTCTGTATTTGTATGTGCCGTGTTTAACCAGTATCATTAGCGCTATATATTTATATCGTCTGTATATCCTGCTTACGGATAGTCGCCTATAAGTTTAGTAGCTCGCTGATGATGAGTGGTTGCTGGAGAGGGGCTTTATTATTATTATTATTATTATTATTATTATTATTATTTTTTAATCGCTTTGTTCCTAAAATCTCAATCTGGAGTTACCTCAGACTATCAGCTCCATCACGATCAGGCGAGACGAGTCTTCCAGCTGAGTGCGACAAGCTGAGAGATGATTGGCTGGAACCCGGCAGCCTTCCACTCTGTTCATCACTTCCTGTTGGTTAGATTTCTCAGTAATGATGATGATGATGGTGTTTTTTTTTTTTTGTTTTTTTTGAAGTGTACTCTTTGGCTGAGCGTTTCTGATTGAAGACGCTTCATGAAAAGTCCTTTAGCACAATATCAGGACTCTCACTCTGTCTCAGGTAGGAGATCGGAGATGATGATGATGAAGATGATGAAGTTACTTTGAAGGTTTTCAGTCGTTCTAGTCGGTTTGTTTTTAATTTGATTCTCCTCCCGAGATCTCAGGTCACAGGATCTCAGGATCTCGATACTTTTCCTCTTTGGGCAGAGCTGTTTGTTGTTTGAGCTCTTCCAGACTACACACGCTGTTTGGTTTTTTGTTTCTTTGTTTTGGGGTTTATATTTTTATGGGCTTTTTCTCTTCGCTATTTTAAAGCTCGTACAGGGAAATGGGAAACAGGAAAACAGCCTGCTTAGCGTTTAGCATGTTAGAATGTGGATGTTGAACTCCAGCCTTCCTAAAAGGTGCACTTTTTCAAACTCCATTTGAAAGGAATGTCTAGATTAAGTTTGTAAGTGAAAGAAGGACGTGTTTCAGCGCTAGTTTTCGCTAGTCGTGTGCTGACATCTCGTGTTCTCACTGGGCAGTTTTATCCTCGGCTGAGAAGGACGCAAAGCCAGAATGAGGAAAACGGCTGTCCGTGTTTCACCGTACAAATCGTGCTGCCAAAAATCTTTAAGCGGTAATGATATTGTGTGATCGAAATATCACGATACATCGTATAATCAGTTATCAGCACGTGCCTAAACAAAGAAGCCTCGCAGGAAAAACCTGGTTTTATATTCTGTTATTGTAATATCGGAGTATCTCGAGCGTGTAAGGCAGAATATCAGCCAGAATCCCGCAGTGAGCCACGTCTTGTGTGTGTGTGTGTGTGTGTGTGTGTGTGTGTGTGTGTGTGTGTGTGTGTGTGCAGGTTTTGGTTGCGCTTTGATCTGCAGCGTGTGCATGAGAACATGTGAGGAGGAACCATTTTAAAACCCTGCATGCCGATTAGTGCGTGTTTACCTGAGAGTCAGCTTTCTATTTTAGTATCATACCAAAAACCTAGAGAAGTGTTCTATATTTGTACGTTATTTTTCCTTGATTTTTTTTTTCGGAGAGAGAAGAACGCTGAAAGCGCTAAGGCATCTGTGCAGTGCCTAATTCCAGACTAGCTTTCACACTTGTTTGTGTGTAATGTGTTACTGATATAGCGTATTTAAAGCATCTGTGGTGTGTGTGTGTGTGTGTGTGTCAGAGCAGGAGGTGTGAACCACTTTTTCTCAGCGGTGAACAGGAAACGACCGTTCTCAGGGTGTGTGTGGGCAGAAGCGCAGGTTCAGCTCAGGCCTCTTTAACCGTGCCGATTCATCACGGCTCACAATATTATCACGATATTGCGTTAAGAATCTTTAGGTGCATCTCGTCCAGCCTGAAAAGGACAAGATGTCCGTCCTCATGCTAAGTGGAGTGAGTCTGTAATTTTAAGATCTCTGTAACAATGATGATGATGATGATGATGATGATGATGTCATGAGCAGATGGGTAAGATTTTAGCATATGTCGTTAGCCTGCATCTGCTGAAATTAAATACCGAGGGGAGAATTTATTGCGATGTATCGTTGCATCAGTTTATCGGCGTATACCTACGCAAAAAAAAAAAAAAAGAAAAAAAGTGAGTCACTGGAATTTCATTTTGTCGGCTGCCAAAGATCTCGGAGTCGGCTCGGTTCTCGACTCATTTCCCGCTGCTCCGGGGCTTCGAATGAGGCGTGTTGGGGTTCCGCAGCTGTGCTGTGGCGTTATTATTCCGGGTTAACACCAGTAGATCTCTCGTATATAAATGCACCTGTTTTCACTGTGAAGAGCGAATGTACTTTAACCCGAGGTCCTTCTATCAGACCTGCTATAAGCTGCTATGAGACGTGTAAGGAACATTCCACTGGGGAGTCGAAAAAAAACACGGCCAAATGTCTGCATGAAATACAGATACCATTCTCTTTTCTTCTTTTTTTTTATTTCCTCTTTGTTTTTTTCCTGATTTGGATCTGAGAGTCAGCAGGCGACTGGGATTTAACATTTACAGTAATGGTGCCTCTGTTTTGCTACGTAGAAAGGAGATTTGTTTTCTTCCTAGAACAGTTAATGGATCCTTTTTTGTTTCAGTCGCATGTGCTTGGGTGTGTAGTGACCTCACACCAGCCAGTGAGGCAAGAACGCTAACGAGAGGCGAGGCGAAATAAAAACCTCTGTAAAGGCTCTCAGCTGGTTTAGCGTTTCAACCACATCAATACAAACTATGCAAGTGGAAATGCGTACGATCCGTACGATTCAGACGATCCAGTGGCTCTTAACCAATTTTCTTTCTGTCACTTAAATGGAAATGTCACTCGCAATTACACTTGGCCTTATTCTTCTTCTTCTTATTATTATTAATATTATTATGCCTATTATTATTGTTTTAAGATCTCGATTCTTCGGAAGCCGACTCCGTTCCGTGGGTTCAGACGTGGTCTCTGTGAGACTGGCCAGCAGGCCCCAGTTATTAATACGTGGTACGAATGTTGTGCATTTGTTTAAAATCAGGATAGTCTGCAATAACGCAGTGGCCATCAGTGGGGCGCGTGCAGTGCTAACACCGCACTGCGCTGCTTATAAACGTCACAGCGAGGTAAAATCACACCTTACAGCACGGATAGGTGTCGGGCGTGTGCAATGTTAGACGTTATATCGCACTATTTATTACTATAATCTACAAAGAGAAACTTTACCTTTGATCTAAAGCATAAAACCATAGCAGAAGCAAATTTTATGCTAAACGTAAGTGTTAACCTTAAGGGTGGAGCTTAAGTTCAAGCTGATCATCCAGTCACAAATGTGGTCATGTTACATCACTAGCTTTTGTTTTCGTTTCCTCAGCTAGAAGTAGGATAGAGCTTAATATAAAATACTAACTTTTATGGCGCAGTTCAGTAATTTAGAGCATTGTTAGCTAACGTTAACGTTATCTCTGTTGCAGTAGAGCTTACATGTTTCATAGCTAGCTAATATTACATAAACTAATTTTATTGTAATTTAAAACTAGTATATGCGCTGTCTAGCAAGTTAGCTAATGTTAGTTATGCTGTTTATTGTTTAGAAACCAGTAGACATGTTTTCTAGCAAGCTAATAACTACTAGCTAAATTAACTAGCTAGTGTTAGGTGATTGCAGTCTGTAGATTATGCTAAAGCACTATGTCAGGTCAAAAGGAATGCAAAAGTGTGTGATTGGCTGATCAGTAAGCTCCACCCTTGTCGACTGAGAAACATCGTCACAGTGACGATATTTTAAAACTTTATCTCTCACTTTGAATATTGCGATATAACGATAATAGACACGCCTCATGGGTGTATGTATATTCATGATATGTACCTCAATGCCACATCTAATATAAACCCGTGTGTCTGGGTTCTGTTTATGAACATGGAGAACGTTTATAAGCGTTGTTTTGTTTTTGCAAAAAAAAATTAAGAAAAACTGGTTTTACCATCTTAAAGAAGTGTAATATTTGGGCAGGTGTGTTGTGTCTGCTCTTGTCTCCAGTGAGCACATAGCATTGGATTTTATATGTACATCTCCAAACAGGAAGTCCTCTGGCACACGGGGTGAACATGCCAGGCGGGGAGAGATTTTAATCATTTACAGAAAGAGATCTGAGATCTGTTTCACCGTAAAACGAAGGAAAAAACCTACGATCCAAACAAACCGTAACCGACGTGTTGGATAAAACCAGCATGATTGTTGATTTGAATCAATGTGGAATGAATGCAATTTCTTTTAATCGGTAAATAAAAGTGATTAAAAAGGAAACATGCCTCAGTTGCTGTGATTTGATATTTTGATATTATGAACATTAACCTTTGACACATATGCTAAATTCCTGAAAAAGCATCAAAGTCAACAGTTTTCAGTGTCTTCTTCCAACTAACATTCTCAAAGATTAAACATGTAGAAACACCACTTTGTCTTATTCACACTTTCAAAGCTTGAGATTTTAAAGTGACTCATTTCCAACTGGGCTGCTGAATTACATAAGTCCCGCCCCTTTAAAAAAACAGCCAATCGCAGAGCTGGTAAGGATGTCAGCAGACAACGACTGACCTATCAGACTTATTACACTGACGCGCGCGCCTATAGATAAACACAGCGCTTTGTTCCGTTAGTGAGTGGGAGACGCGCATGCGCAGTACCCAACCCAGTCTTTAAAATACGCTTTTTGGGCGTTATTGCGGGCAAAGGCAGCACGTTTCTGTGAGATCTTAACAGCCATTTCAATTCTGTGTTAGAAAGTCGTTTTTTGGAGCTGTTTATGATATACACGTCTCTCCATATTCAAACAGATATGAGCCTGGTTTTTATGACTGAATATAACTGCTCGCGAGGGTCGCCAAGATGGCCGCCGAGCAGAAAGAAATTACTAGAAGGACTTTTATTTTGGTGATATTGTCTAAAGTCCGTCATGTCAACAACTGCTAAATTAACTAAAAAAGATTATGGCAAGCAGGCACAAAAAAACATGGGGGAAAAAAACGTTCAAAAGTAATAAAATAATGGAGTAAAATGCAGTAGTAAAAGTTTCATGAACTACAACATGATCAACTACAATGTTGATGACGTTTATATTGGTTTACGCTGTCAAGTTTAAATAATTTCTCTCAACTACCCAACAATTTTATGAACATTTTCTAATTCTTTCATACTAATCACCTGAAAGAACGTGATTCCAGAACAAAATCTGTATATTTGTTCAAATAAGACTAACTGTTCAATGTAGACAAATGTAATGAAACCCTAAAGGAGGACGTGTGTGTTAAGCCTCTGGTAGCTGACACACTGCAATGGCTGAGCTGCATTACTGGAAGGTTGAGCATGTGAGAGGTGCTCTTTCAGCATTTAGTTATCATTATATTGTTTTAGTGCTCTGTGAGCTTTCCTTTTATAGAGGTTTGTGGGTGTGGCTAAATGTAAATCACCTGTGCCTGTGGTAATTTACAGCTGATTGGCATTTAATCAGCAAAGATCACCACAAAAACATTCACACACTTTGACAAAAAGACTGATAAAATTTAGACACACTGTTCATAGAAGGACAATTTTTATTAATATTCTCGTTTGCATATCTGTGATAAAGCATCCACTCTATAAATATGCAAACTACAGGGACGTTTCTGCACTCACATCATATTTCTCAAAATTCACTACATTCTGTGTATATACACATTATTCACAATACTGTATTGATACAAGTGCTGTATTTACACATCATCATATTCAGCTAATATTATTTAAGTAAAAATTATTAAATATGACTATAACAAACATGAAGACCTGTGAGTCCTATGTTGTTTCATAAAAGACAAACATCTACTCCATATCTACACCGTCAGCACACAGGAGAAAGCGCGTGGCCGTGTACCAGAAACGAGATCTTTTTAAATAGCTTCATCCCAGTGGCAATTCTTTATTACAGTAAAAAATTTCAATAAAGAAATGTGACGACATGACAACAAAGTCAGCCCTTGAATAAAACAAACAGGAAGTGACACAATGCACCTTTGTTCACTTCCAGATTCTGGTTGAATCCCATGTCGCAGTCTAGTGAGCATATTTAGTACTGAGAGATCGAGTTGATATCAGCGGAAATTACCCAGAAGTCGTTGCATGTTATACACAGTTCTCTCCTCGCTGTCTGACATTGAGATGATACACACTTGTTAGGGAAAGTCAACGAGGGCGCATTAAACAGATGGAGACAGGATAGAGAGAGATAAATGGAGGGATGGAGCAAGGGATCAGATGACGTCGTGTGCAGATGGAGGCTGCTCAGGCGGCTGCTCACTGCCTGGAGGTGAAGGTCTGGATGGAGGTTCGGGTGAAACATGATCAGCCAGAGGTCTCATTGGCGGAAATGCCATGTGGGGAGGCAGCGGAATTCTGGGAAAAACTCCAGGAGGAAGAGGAGGAGGAGGTCCTCGCACTGTGGATAAAAACAACACAAGTTATGATGCACCTAATCAGGTGCCCTCGATGTTTATGTGAGGTTCGAGTGCGAAGTTAAACTCACTGGCCAGAGGAGGAGGAGGAGGGAAGAAGTCAGGACGATAACCTCGACGAGGGAAATGAGGGTCTCGGGGGTCCATTGGAGGAAAAGGAGGAGGAGGAGGAAGAGGCCCTGCCCTTATATCAGCACCGGGCATGGAGCGTCCATTCTGTAACACACACACACACACACACACACAATAATTAAAAAATAGCATGGAAGCATTTTACAAATGAAACAAAAAGACCACTTAAAAACTGAAGTACTGGTAAAAATGGACACTTTTTAAAAAAAAAAATCTATAGAATTAAAATTTTAAAAAGCAACATTTAAAAGTAAAAATGTTGGTAAAGTAAATAAAAAAAAATCATATACTTAAAAAAAAATAAAAACAAATACCACCTGATAAAACAAACAGCACATTTATCCAAAAACTTCATAAATTTGGAAAATATAAAAATAAAAAAAATAACTGTAAATGTAAAAATAGAGAAAATAGTAAATAAAGTAAGGACTGCATGATAAACTAAGAAAATGGTAAAAATGAAAATATGAAAATAGTAAACTATGTGTAAAAAAATAAAATATAATAACAATAATAACACGTGGTAAAATTTTCACATACATTTGTGTGTGTGTGTGTGTGTGTGTGTGTGTGTGCGTGTGCGTAAAGAAGCACACATACGTCTCGGATCCCGTTTTCTCTAAACCCAGCACCGTCTCCCCCGAACGGTGAATCTGCAGGGAAAACGTAAAAGCAGAAACAAGCTGTAAGAACGTCGATCTGTGTCTGGATATTTCCCCAACAGGGCTAATAGCCGTCCCACGTGGAGCGTTCTGATTGGCTGAGAGCAGGAGGACTCATGTGTTACTCTGTACAGTATTACGAGTGGATTTAGATTTTACCCGATTTCTCGTTGTAGTACGCTTCAGGAGGAAGCGGCGCTCGCAGGAACGGGGCCGAGAGAGGTCTTCTGTACACGAGTCCTGGATCTGGACCTGCCGTGGACATGTAAATATTTATATTTTACTAAACAAATTTAATGTCAGTCAGGCGTGTCGGGATGACTAGAGAAAACCTCTGGGTCAACAATAATGTGGTTAAACTTGATCAGGAATTCAGAAGAGTAATCATGTGATGTCTGTTTGGATCACATGAAGATGACGAGGTGTAAATGCAGTGATCCTGCCTGCTGTTTGTACGCCCAAGAAAACTAAATTCATTACAATGATTAATCGTAATTTTATATATACACTTATTTTAGTCATTTTGAATTTTTGCCATTCTTCATGTGACAGCAGTGGGCTGATCACTGTACCTGGTGGGCCGAGACTCCTGCGCTCTCTCTCTCTTTCTCTCTCTCTCTCCCATGTGGGGGAGCCACCTTCAGAGTAAGAAGCACTCCTGTCACCTTCCACACCACCAGGAGGCGCTGAGAGAGAGATAGCGAGAGAGAGAGCGAGAGAGAGAGTGAGAGAAGTAAAGCATTTTAAATAAATAAACAAACTGAACCTGGCTGAAAGTGTAATAAGATTTTAGCTTAGACAATTTTCTGATGATAAATTATTTTACATTATGATAATGTGATATGATTGTATGATTATACAATATAAGATAACAACAATATATAGTATTGTGTTTTTTATAGAGGTGTCACCTCTGCCGCCGGGCATCATGGGAAACTGCGGCGAGACTCTGGGAGGCCCGTCCATCAGCGTCGGGGGGGACAGGAAGGGCCGAGTTTCAGAGGGGGGGCGACCGAGTGGAGACGGCCCGAACGGAGATCTTTCACCTGAAGCATTTACACACAAACACACACACAATCATTCCATGCAGTGTATTAAATCCCTGTTATCATTATGAAAAAAAAAAAAAGTCTTTTATCATGCTTCACCTCTAAACAGCGGTGCACGAGTCTGTGGATTTTTCTCCATCAGCTCCAGTTTAAACTGCCAGTCCGTTAATCTGAATCAAAACGAATATGAAACACTGCGTTCACACGCTGTAAGAGTGCATACTGTTCATTAAATATTACAATGAAAAGTGTAAATGAGATATTTTGTGGTTCGCCTCACCTCTGGCGCAGCACTGAGTTTTCTCTCTTCACGTCAGCGAGGTCTCGATCTGCAGCTCGGGCAGCCAGCTACAACACGAACATTACAACATCGCAATAAGCGTTAAACAGCAAGGAACTTCGCAATGTGGATTATTAGTAACTTACATAAATCATTGCAGACAGAGAATCACTACATAATGTGCATCACTACAGAACCAGAATCACTACAGAACCAGAATGACTACAAAATGTGGATCACTACAGAATGTGAATCACTACAGAATGTGAATCACTACAGAAGCCGAATCACTACAGAAGCCGAATCACTACAGAATGTGAATCATTGCACAATGTGAATCACTACAGAAACCGAATCACTACAGAATGTGAATGACTAAAGAAAGGGAATCACTGTAGAAAGTATATTATGTATATTATGTGTAATATTTGAGACACTAGAAACAGGTGTGACATGATGATACAGAGAAGAATTACTCACCCAGTTATCATGAGCCTTTTTCTCATGTGAAGCAATCTGAAAAGAACAAAAAAAATGATTAATCCCAGCCTCCTGTAAGATTAGGCTGGATGTAAAACACACCTTAAGTCCTGCGCAGAATTAATACCTGTTGCACCATCTAGGCGTAGTGCTACGTCTGAGACTAAATCTTACGCCTAGTCAAAGGTAAAGTGTACAGTGAAAAGTCTTGACTAGTTTCCAAGGTGAAAATAAACACGTTGATACAATGGCGAATATAATATACAGGCTGCATGATCGGCTGCCTTTCAGGCGCGAAAGAGTAATGAGAGACTGCACCAATGCTCTGGATATATCTGGATATAGAGAACTGATTGAAAGATTTCATTTCAGCGGGGCTGAATTGTTGGAACTAACTGATGAGTTATCACCGCAGATGCAACATTTAACAGATAGGATCGGAAGCCGTCGGGTTTTTGAGCAGGCTAGAGTCTCTCCTGGCTGCCTGAAGAAGGTCTTTCCATTTTTTCTTCACTCTGTCCGACTTCCCAATCCACCCTCTGCCCCATTGACCGCCGCTGCTATCATCTGCCAGACGTCTTGTTTTTTTCTTATTAGTTATGGCGTTGTTTTGTTCGCACACTAAAATATGCGTACTTACTGGAGAGCTCGATCATTTTTCTTGTTTCACAATCTGAGTAATTTAATTTTTGTTTCATCTCAGCAGTCATTTTTAATCTATTAGTTGGTGCCAGGAAATGTAAGTTTGTAACCATAGCAACATGAAAGCGTGGCAACTATCACTGTAGAATGTGTCAGTGTGGACACGCATCCTCTACGCTGGGTGTAGCTGCACCTATCCGTAGTTTTAGGTGGTGCAACAGGTGTAAATATTTATCACAAGGCTGGACGTAGCTAAGTCCGGCGTAAGGCTTACGCCCAGCGGTGCAACACAGGGTTTTATTACACACCGTGATGTCTTCGGTCCTCATTTAGGACTCAGGACTGATCTGCTACATGCTGCTGCTCTGTACAGTGAGTGTGGACTGTGTGTGTTTATACTGTCCCATATCCCATGTGTGTATGTGTACTAATTGCACTGAAGGATGATAAAGTGGGCGTGGCTAAAGGCAGTACCTGGTTTCTGTAGGCCTGATTGGTCTTCTCCAGCTCCTCCTCCAGCTCTGTGGCTCGTTGTCTGAGTGAAATAAAATAATAAAATAATTGTCATCTTTAAACATGATTAACAGCTGGTTTTACTCACAGACTGAGAATCAATACATAATGTGAATCGTTACAAAAAGAATCATTACAGAAGGTGAATAATTCCAGGAAAGGATCACTACAGAATGTGATTCACAGCACTATGGAGCTTGTTCAGATGAAAGCACGCGCACACACACACACACACACACACACACACACACACAGTTCCTAACCTATAAGAGTTCAGTTCATCTGTAGCCAGGCTGATCTTCTTCCCTGCTTTGTTGAGCTGCTCCTCTTTCTGTGAGCGCTCCTTCTCCTCCACTGTTAACATCCTGGATTTAAAAAAAAAAAAAAAAAGGAATTTCAGTTCACCTGAATTCATACTGAATTCTAATTTAGACAGTAATTTTACTATAGATCTCTGAACAATCTCTGATTTAGCCTCTTGAGTGGAGTAGCAAGCTCTTTCTATTCGATTTCATTTCTGTTCTATCTATTTTGCTGTATGTTTAACAGAAGACTCAGGTTTAGTGTCATGCAAACATTTCCTTTCATATTCTGCACCATATTTCCTGGGAATGTCTGAATACTTTTTAAGAATGTACAAGATTTCTGTCATTTTTACTGGGATCTAAAGAGTTCTGGACTTTCTTTGTCAATCGTAAGTCCAAATAATTTTCTCTTGTTTTCCCTTTTTCTTTTTTCACTCTGTAGTCTTTAGCAACCATTTTCAAGTGAGAGCAACTGAAAGTAATTTCCTGTGAAATCCTGTGGAAGCCAGAGCAGGGATTACAAAATCAACCAGTAATGAAATGTATGGAACAAAGTGCTATTATAAACAAATGAGTCAAAAACAGTAAGCCTCGAGCCATCCACTGGGTTGTGACTGGATGCATGTCGGGCTTTGGCGATTAATTAAAAAAACACAACAGGTATGGAATAAACAGTTTAAAAAGTGCTATATGTATATATAAGGCATGTGTGGAAGAGGTGTTGGAAATGTTTGCACAGAAAAACAAAAGAAAAATGACCTAATCACTTTTACTGAAACCGATTTGGCACGTGGATGAAAGGAATCGTTCACCTGTGCAGTTTGAGTTCCTTCTCCTGGTACATCTCGGACATGATCTGCAGTTTGTGCTGGAGTTTCTCGATTTCACTGGAGTACATGGAGCTCTCCGACTCCAGAGACTCTCTCTCACGCTGCAGCTGTTCAAGACCCTCTGCAAAAGCCAAACCGGAATAGAGAGAAGATGTACAGATCTTACAGAGGAATAAAACGGAGCGGAGTAAAATGGCACAAAACGAATATATATAAAACTGGGATGGAGGAACGTGAAGAGAAGACTGAAAAAATGTGGTGTGGAATAAAGTGGAGTTGAGGAAAAGTGGAATGGAGTGGAATGGAATGAAGTAGAACAGAGCTGGAGTAAAGCGGTGGTGTGGAGCACTCCAACAACTAAAGTGAACTAAAGTGGTGTAGAGCAAAGTGAAAAGGATTAAAGTGGTGTGGAGTAAACTGGCGTAAAGTGATATGGAGCAAAAGCAGTGTGAAGTAAAGTGAAATGAAGTAAAGCGGAGTGTAGTAAACTAAATAAGACTAAAAACCTTGAAGATCTTCTTTGGCTTTGATCTCATCTGTGAGTTTGGCGAACACTCGCTCCTTGTCCTCCTCCATCGCCTTCAAGTCTGCACTCATCTGTGAAGAAGATGAGAACATGAGCACACTGACTGATGTTACTCACCATTACTCGCTGTTACTCCACATCAGGGGTTTATTTAATAATGCAGACTTTACTTTGACAGTCATTTGTAGAACTACAACTCCACCAACTCATACTTAGATGGGTCCTATGATTTAAGTGTGTAGTGGACACACACACACACACACACACACACACACACAGGAAATAACACAAGACACAAAACCTTTAGTCCAAACAAAACCGTACCTTTGCTGCAGTGATCAGTTTCTGCACTTTCTGTTTCTGCCTGAAATCTGTGAGAACGAAACAATCTAATTTATTATTGATTCTAATCAGTTTATTATAATCATGTATATTTTTTTAAGACTAAAAGACATCAAATGAGGATTTAATGTTCAGACCTGAAGAGTTTTTATTCTCTGATCCACTCGTGTCGTTTACAGTGCTCTCCTCCTCCGAGTCCCAGTCTCTCATCTTCAACAGGCACTCTGTTAGAGACTGAGAGAGAGAGAGAGAGAGAGAGAAAGAGAGAGAGAGCAAGAGAGAGAGAGAGAGAAAGACCCCTTTACTGTTTGACTTTAGTAGATAAACATTCACACTTCAGTGGAAGTAAATTCAGTGTCATGTGACTGGATTTTCATCGCTTTTCAGTGGTGGCTTTAAACCTGTGAGTTACTAAAGAACTAAATCATCAGATCTGTTTTGTTTTCACTTCACAATTATTTGAATAAATTTCAGTTAGGGCTGTATACAAAACATACACATACATCATCTCATTTATGCCTAAATGTAAAAACACAGAGAGAGAGAGAGAGAAATGAAGTAATGTACCTTTATGCGCTCGTCTTTATTCACGCAGTTCTCCATCATTCCGTTGTGTGATGTCTCACTCATCCTCTTCTCTTCCTCCAGCTCACTCAGTCGTTCCTTCCATCCCTCTGCCTCCTGCTCCAGCTGAGGACCAGACGATACACACGTGAGCATGTGCATACACTCAGAAACACACACACACACACACACACACACCTGTGCTTTGCTCTCCAGGAGCATGCTGTTCTCCTCTTTAGCCTCCTGGAGTTTCTTCTGCAGTCTCTCGGTGTTCATCTCGTGGATTTTCAGAGTCATTTTATCCTGGAACACAGATGTGTTTTACACAATCACACAAGACAGGAATAATATTTATATTTATATTTATATTTATCTGTTCTGTCTCTGAGCTCACACTCCTACTCCCACGTTTTCAGCAGGGTGCACCTTCTAGCCAATCACGTCTGAGAGTTGGGGAAACGCCCACCTTTTTTTCAGGTTATGAACAAAATGACTACGTTTACATGCCCATTGATATTCTGATATTAATCAGAATTTGGCGATATTCTAATTAGTACTGAGTCATGCATGTAAACGCCACAATCTGACTGCCTGATTCAGATTAACACAATATTCTGATTTCCCAAATTCCGATTCCCGTTCCTGGAATATGTGTGTTTTAATAGGAGATTTATTGCATATAAACACTTTATTCAGAAAATCTGCTGAAAGGAGATATATGTGCGCGTTCATTCCGCAAGGAATTGTGGGTGCTAACAGACGCGTAGCTTAACGGACGCGTGCCTGACCCTTTCCGTGTCGAGGCGGAGTTCTCGGGCATTTTGGATGGAGAGAAGTGTTAGAGTCCGAATTAAATTAGTGTGAAAAGTAGTAATAAATCTAATAACTGAGCGTACTCTATAACCAACAGCAGCGTGCTCAATCTCCTGGGAAATAACAGTGAGAAAGGAAAAGCGCACGTGCAGATCAGCAAACTTACAACACCCACGCACACAGGAATATTCCGATTTCTGTACGCATATAAACATCGCATTCGGAATACGGCTGCATCCCGAATATAGACCTTAAACGGAATTTGATGTGTGTGTGTGTAAACGTAGTCATTGATACATCTGCTGTGCAGTTTTGCTCGGTGGTGGTTGAACCCGATGTTCACTGACTCATTATTAACAACGTTTAAAAAAAAAGATCGTCTTGTACCTGTTCTAGGTGAGATTTGTGCTCCTCGGCCTCCTCCTCTAGCTTTTTTAACATCTCTTCCAGTTTTGTGAGCTGAAACATACACACAAAGAACAGACTTGTTTTTTTTTTCCAGATAAAAGCATTAAAAAGTAAAAATTCAGAGGTGATGAATGAACGTTTATCACACACTACCTGCTCTTCCTGCTGTTTCCTCAGCTGGTCCTGCGTGTCGAGCTCCTCCTGCATTCTCTCCATATCACTCTTCATCTGCGCATTCGCCTCCTCCAGCTTCTTCGACATGGCCTTTAAACAATAAAACAGATATTAGTGTTAAAGATGAATAACTCGGATCAGGCTGAAGTCTGAAGCCTTACAACAATGAAAAAAAAACATTTATACTGTAAGTATTAGTCATTCTTGCAGTAATATCAGACTTACTATGAAACATCTACTGAGAGCATTGAGTGTTGTTGTTGTTGTTGTTGTTGTTGACTGAAAGGTTTGCATCAAAGAAATGAAGGAAGACGACTATCTGACAGTAATAAAACCTTTTTATTTAGAGCTTTTAACCAGCCTGGGCAGCTTTAAAGGCTGAAGACTTCGTATGGTTTTACTGATATGATGCTTCTTTGCTTCTGTTTGTGCAGCTTTGTGTTGGTCTGTAAACAGGATTACTTTTCCACCTACTGCGTCGTCTCTCCCTAAACGTAAACAGTGTACTGAAGGCTTAAATACTGCTACACACACAGACACTTTCACACAGTGTCGAGGTGCTGCTGGGTCCTGGTCTGTTCATCAGGCCCGGGTCACACCTCAGCTTAATGCAGCGATCTGTCTTCATCTGTCTGTCAGTCTAGACATCTAAAGCGGCGGGACACTAGACTTTTCAGTTCCACTGACTTCCATTCATACGCGTGTGAATGCTGGAGACCGGAAACGCAAGCTCAGTGCGGAGAAGTTTTGCATCTCGCTGTGTTCCAAAGAACGATGACCTGCGAATTCGTATCACGTGAAGGCGCTGATTATAGCGGTGTCGCACCATCGCGTTTTATAAAACACAGCTTTAAAAGAATATTAAATCAACACCAAAACAGAAGCATGTTGGAATCCATGATGTGTAAACAAAAAAAACAAACAAACAAAAAAACGCCTTGGTGTGTGACGTCATATCCTGTTGCCGCCCATATTCACAGCGGTCTCCTAAGAAATTTCGCATTCTGAAAGTCTGGTGTGTCCGCGCTGTAATATGTAATAATCAGGGAAGTCTGTTCCGCCTCATTTTAATATTCGACTATCTGTAATATTAATGCTTCAGTGTGATTAAGTAACTAAACTAATTTTCCAGTGCAGTTCAACTTTCCTCCTGTTGGTGCCGCACATGTCGGACAGATGTAAAGTAAACATAATGAACAGAAATATTTTGCATGCAGCAAAATGCTTAGAGGTCGGAAGGGAATAAAACAGGGGGAAGTAAAATAAAGTGAAGTATCAGAGAGTGGAGTAAAATGGAGTTGAGTTAAAATGGAGTGAAATGGTGGATCATCATCACGTAACGCTCACTCTACCTCCAAATCCTCTCTCTCTGAATCCTGAGCTGAAAGTCCACCATTCTGCAGCGCAGTCTCCAGCTTCTTAAACTGTCAGGACACACACACACACACACACACACACACACACACACACGTCAATATAAGCTTGTGAAACAGCATTTAATTCAGCTGAAATAAAAACACAGACACCACTCTAATAACTAATAAACCTGCAACTCAGTTTAACAAAATATACTTTTACAAGTAACACAGGGATATTCAGCTCATTAGAAACATTTGCATATTGGATCCTGATTGGTTCTTATATTTGATGATGCGATAACACTCGCCTGTCACACTCGTCTGTTTTCCTTAATTATAGAAAACCTTTAAACGCCGGATTGGATGTGTGATAAAATTAGGCCACTAAATCCGTCATCATCTGTTCCTCACCCACCTTGTGTTCGCACTCACTGAGCGTCTCCAGAACCTTACACTTCTCCTCCAGAAGCTCTGCCACTTTCTGCCCCATCCTCCTCTCTTTACCTGGAAACGAACGAGAGAAGCGATCAGAATCGATTCGGAGCCGAGAGCTAACTTTCAAAACGATATGAGATTCAAATGCTGGACTTACTGCAGTATAATCTGCTCTTAATCTGCGGAGAGAGAAAAGAAAACAGGACAAATTACACAGGAGTGCATAATACAGAATACTACAGATAATACACACAGTATTTATACTACAGATAATACACACAGTATTTATACTACAGATAATACACACAGTATTTATACTACAGATAATACACACAGTATTTATACTACAGATAATACACACAGTATTTATACTACAGATAATACACACAGTATTTATACTACAGATAATACACACAGTATTTATACTACAGATAATACACACAGT
>CM075012.1:27169782-27187019 GCA_037576675.1 Pangasius sanitwongsei | reverse complement strand
CAGTATTTATACTACAGATAATATACACAGTATTTATACTACAGATAATATACACAGTATTTATACTACAGATAATATACACAGTATTTATACTACAGATAATATACACAGTATTTATACTACAGATAATATACACAGTATTTATACTACAGATAATACACACAGTATTTATACTACAGATAATACACACAGTATTTATATTACAGATAGCCAAGGCTGTGTTCACACAAGACATTTCAGCTACTTCGAGGTGAGAATTTTTACCACCACATTATCAGAAGAAGAATCTGAACATGCTGTTGGTAAAACATGTGTAGAAATATCCAGAAATACAGAATATTTTCTGTTTATTTTCTAAGCACTTCTAATCTTTTGGTCTCAGATTACTGACCTGTAGAGAAAAAACTAACACAGTTAGAGTCTGAAGTATGGCTGGACAACGAGACTTTATAATATCGATGTGGTAGTAAATTATGCCACAATACACTTTTCTGAGATGTTGTGTGTACCGTGACATCTTTATATAACATTTAAATGTTTTTTTTCCCTCAGAATTACAAGCTGTGTGAGTCTTGTTGGAAATTTGTTAGCGAACTCAACTCCAATATATATTGCAATACATATTTTAGCGTATTGTAGAAATGTCTTCATTTATCGTGATGTGATATTTTTGTCATGTTGAAGGACTATTTATAAATTCCACTCACCCTGAATATCCTACTGTGCTTCACTTGAGGATGATAATGTTTAAAATCTCATCTTAACTGGCTGTGAGCGCAGTCTGTAATTCTAATCCTGTATTTCTCAAGATTTCAGTAAGAATCAGCTGAGGAGAATGGATTAGATAACTGACAGATCTCAGGGTGCCATGACTTCTTTTCCAATACAGAAAATGTTCTTTATGAACTAAAGTGTTTAGAGAACGTTAGTGGTCACTTACCGCCTGGACGAATCTGCAGGTGAAGAGCAGGAAGGTGAATAAACCTAACGTGGTGGTGAAGATCACGGCTTCCCACGGCAACCCGTAAAGATCAGGACCGGGTCGGATGTCGTCAGGAAGTGACATCACGACCTGCAATGACACATGAAATCAGTCTCTCGATGAAAAGAGGAAGATGTTGGAAGAACGAACAACAAAAAACTTGAAAGTTTAATGGTGCAATACAACTGCTTCCTCTCTGCTTCGCTCATCAAACTGCAATCCACACAGCGTTACTGGAATGACGGTGTAGTTCAGCATTCCCAAAGCAGAACTTACTCATCATACATGTTCAGTGTGTGAAGACATTGCCTAAGTGGGCAGCATTTTATTGGGTTGTGTTTGTGGTTCTCAGATAAAAATCTGTCCCTGTTTGGAAATTTGGAACGCAGCACAAGAACAACGGTCTTCTCAGAGCAAGGCTTCCAGCATGTTCATCTCATCGCCACATTTACGGGACGAGAGCGAACACTGAATAATATTTCAGAAATCTAGCAAAGTACAATTCCAAAATAATGCTGTGAACCATTATAAAAGATGATTTTATAAAAATTATTAGCGCATGTGACAATATATTGCAATATTGTAACATGAGCTGAATTATGTTGTTGAAAAAAACCCAAATCTATTAAATTTATCTGGTGTGTGAATACACAAACAACGTCAGTAAAATAAAAGGTTTTGTGACGAAGCTGAAAATAAAGATTGTGATCCTCTTGGGGATTTTTTAACACCTAAAATACTGTCTAGACAGATGAGTACAGATGTGTAGTGTGTTTAAAAGCTGTGATAATATACAGTATGATAAACAACCATCATTGTGCTTTAATAAATGAAAATGTAGTTAATTCAGGAGTGATAAAAAGTGTTTTCTGTCCAAATACACCTGCTGCTGAGGTGTGGATGTCACTCGAACCTGTTTCTTTTGGTCAGTTTGTCTTATCTTCATGAAATATCACAGGTTTAGCGCCAGATGTTCAGAAGAAGATGAGGAAATGTGTAGATAATGTACAACTCTGTACAGATTTCACACAATCACAGGGGAGTGAGGATGTCAAATAATGACACTGCTTCAATATGAGTGGATTATTGTAATTTATCCCGTTTGTGGATTTTATCTATGTTTTTTTCTCATTTTCCTAAAATCTCTGAAGTGAAAACTGTGAAATGTTTTAAAAAATAACAACATCGCCATATAAATACACAAGTAAAAGCGATGAGCAGTTATTAGTGTTTCTGATCCTGCTATTACTTCCCTTATTATCAATACATGAAAATGATACTTTAAAAAGTACATTATTTTAAAAGAAGAATGTTAAAAATGATTAATAATAATAATAATAAATAACACATGAATGCAGAGTTGGCACTTACATCCCTAATCTTCTCCATCGCAAGAGTGTAATAAATGTTCGCGCTTCCTTTAGTATCATTCACCTCCATAACATCAGAATCATTATTAAATCCCTCTGCCATGATTATATTATATTTCTGTCTTATATAAACCGACGCTACTTTTATTTATTTGTTTATCTCTACTTATTCCATCTGTTGTCGCTCCATAGCGGCATGCGCATGCGCAGTGTGGGGAGAGGAAGCGCACTGCACTGCATCAGCTCGGGGGGGGGGAACAGGTCATACTACAGTCTAATATAAATCGCAGCAAAATCAAAACGCATTTTTATTCATTATAATAGTTTTTAATCGTATTATGAGCTTAAACTGATTTTGAGTCGACATAGTCCCTTTTTTGTTTAATTACCTCGAACACTAAAGAGAGTCGACACCCCTCTGAAGTGCCACATGGTTTATTCCACACGTCACCAATAATAAAACGCCACAATGGCTACGTGCTAAGGCGTTCTGCGCATGCGCAAGGCATTGGCACACTGTTTTCCGGCTTAATGTCAGTGTAAAGTTTCAAAGTGTGAATATAAATACAGCTGAGCTCAAAACAAATATTTTATTCTGATCATGTTATTTCGAAACGAATAATGAATCATTAAAAGTTGAGCTGACTACGTTACATGTGAACACCTGTGCCTTCAGTGACTTTAATCAGTCCATTAAAAAGACACTAAAATTTTTATTGACCCTTTTTTTTTCTTTAATTGCTGAGACTCACCTTCTGATCTCCTTCAGTGTCCATTTTAAATCTGTTCACCTGATGTGCTGTGAGATTAACATGAAGCTTGACATGAACATTCCCAGAGTCTAAGCTTTGCTCTGAACTGCATTTGGTGACATGTCAAGTGCACAGAAGGAAAACCACTCCAGACTGGAGAGGAGTCTTAAAGGAGCAGACCGTGGACCTGGTTCCTGTTCCTACCTCATGGATGACGTGGTTCACCTGTGCACTCTCCTTCACCACGAACGCCAGCGCGCCGCTTGTGAATTCAGCAACAAGAGCCGTGTATGGATGCAGAAGTCCATCTGTCAAAAAGAAAACAGATTCAGATATTCCGAGTGGATTAAACACACAGTATCCACTGATTACTCCATCAAAAAGATGGAGATGGATTAGATCCTGTGTGATGTGAATTTTATGATTTTTATCAAGAAAACTGTGTTTTCATTTACCAAGTCATATGTCAAGGGTTAAAGTTTTAAGAGTTAAATTAGTTTGGCCTTTTTGTTGTCAGTTTTATTTCCTGTATTAGTATCATACTACCATTCCTGTGACTATCCCTCTATCACATCTTATAGTTTCATTTTATTCATTGCAATCTATTCTTAATATGTTTCACTTTATTCTATTTTTGTGTACTTTATCTCCTTACACTTTGTTTTCTACTTACATTATCTTCATCTTTTCACTTCATCTCTCATTTTATCCTCATGCATTCTACTGCATTTCTTTTTTATCATTTAGTTTTACAACTTTTTTGTACAGCACTTTTTGTTTACAGAGCTACCACATGCACTGTAAACAAAGTTGTGTCTTCTTCTTCTTCTTTTTATTATTATTTTGTGAAGTGAAGTGAAGTGACTTGTGGCCAAGTACGGTGATCCATACTCGGAATTTGTGCTCTGCATTTAACCCATCCAAGTGCACACACACACACACACAGTATTATAATAATAACAAATGCAACAATCTGTCAGTGATAATCGGTTAAAAGAACAGGTTGGGAAAACATACGATGAGCTTGTCGTGTTACCGAGAAGCTGCAAAGAAGCGTAAACTCCTCTGTCCTGAAGATGTCGAAAACTTAAAGTTACAGCTTCACCTCTGACTGTTACAAAGCGCTGGCGTATTTACCGTTTTGGGATTCTTCAGGTTCCAGAAACTCTTCAGTGATAATGTTGGTTTCCGTCTGAGGAGCAGTTTTCTGGTCAGACTCGAGAGCGTCTAATATTCGGCTCTTGTCAGTGACGACTTCTTGGTCATTAGAGAGTGATTTACTGATTAAGCTGTCTGAGTCATTTATACTGAAGCTGTTGTCCATGTTGTTGTCCCTTCCCTTGTCTTGCTCGGAGATTGGTGTGTTCTCAGTTGTACTCACACACTTTTCACTGACACACTCGGTCTGACTCGGATCTGTTGGGAGAGACACATGCACGCGTGAAAGATTTTTCCAGCTCATTTTGGAATGTCTAGTAGCAGCGAGTCATCAGAAGATTGGATCTTGAGGATGTTTCTCTGCTCATATCAGGTTCTTCATCATTTCTACTAAGTGATGAAACATCCTCAAGATTATTAAACATGACCCACTACTACTAGACTTATAACAATGAGAAGAAATCAATAACTGTATTTAGATCAGTCTGAAGAACAGGTTCCTCAAGGGTTCCTAAAGGGAACTTATCTCATATTGAAACACAAGGAGAAAAATAATTAAATAAGTCTAAAATATATATATATATATATATATATGTATATGTATATATCATTAGTACCTGGGCTTTTATCTACACTGCCATCTGCTAGCACGGGTATAAACTTCTTTCTTAGCATCTTTAAGACAGTGTGTATGGTCTGTAGCGATGGCTTGATTTCTTGATTTCTGGTTTTCAGAAGGTGTTCCAGTGTTTGTTCAAAGTTCTGAAGTTCAGCAAGCTCTTCATTGTTAATATATTCAGAGTGTCCAACGGTGAAATCCAGCCATGATAATGTTTCTCCATGGAAGAACTTCAGAAGATCCTGTATGTCCTCCTCACTGAGATGAGCTTGTAAGTTGGGATACATACATTTCTGTGTCTGAGCTGATGTATGTGCTTTGTGGTGTTTAACATCCACCATTTTATCTCCATTTTGTTTGCTGACATGATCAGTTTGATCTCCATCAGACATACTGGAAATTTCAGTCTCAGAGCCGTCTGCTGATGGAGTTTTATCTTGTATGTTCTTTGGCGTGATTTCAGCCTGCTTTACCACAGCACTTTCACGTTTCTCAGTCCCTCTGGAGTCATCAGGATCAATCTCCAGGTTCTGTTTGGTCTCAGAGATGCTGTGAGTGTTTTCTAAACCATGAGCAGCGTGTAAACTCAGCTCTTCTTTCTGAATAAGGTCTACACCCTCTTTTTCTCCATCAGATGCTGCTTGAGTAATATCACCTCCTTTTTCTCCACCATACTCCATTTGAGTAATGTTTACACTTTCCTTTTCTCCATCAGTCTCAGTGTGAGTAATGTCTACACCTTCTTGTCCTCCAGCATACTCCACTTGAGTAACCTCACCACTTTTGCTGTCTTCACCAGCGTCTACTACATTTTTTCCTCTAGCGTACTCTACTTGAATAATGTCTATACTTTCTTTTTCTCCACCAGACTCCATTTGAGCAACATCTACATCTTCTTGTCCTCCAGAATACTCCATTTGAGTAGCTCCACCTTCCTTTTCTCCACCAGATTCCATTCCTTTAACGTCATCACCTTCTTTTTTTCCACGATGCTCCATTTCACTAATGTCACCACTTTCTCTTTCTTCATCATACTCCATTAGAGTAGCTCCACCTTCCTTTTCTCCACCATACGCCATTTGAGTAATGTTTAAACTTTTCTCTTCTCCATCAGTTTCCATTTGAGTAGCTCCACCTTCCTTTTCTCCACCATACTCCTTTTGAGTAATGTTTAAACTTTTCTCTTCTCCATCAGTTTCCATTTGAGTAGCATTTATGTCTTCTTTTTCATTAGACTCCATTTGAGCTACATCTACATCTTCTTGTCCTCCAGAATACTCCATTTGAATAACTCCACCTTCTTTTTCTCCACCAGACTCCATTCCTTTAACGTCACCTTCTTTTTTTCCACGATGCTCCATTTCACTAATATCACCACTTTCTCTTTCTTCATCATACTCCATTAGAGTAATGTTCACACTTTTGTTTTCTCCACTATACTTTATTTGAGTAGCATCACCACTTTCCTTTTCTCCACCATACTCAATCTGAGTAACATCTACACCATGTTTCTCATCGTTAGACGCCGTATGGATGGTTTGCGCCGTCTCAATACTCCGCACCTTCATACCTGCTTCTTCTGTCTCAGGTAACACGTCTGATGCTTCACCTTCATCCTGAGCTTCATCAGTTTCACCTGCAGTCTCAGAGTTGTTCTCTAGAACATCTGTCTTGACCTGAAGACCTGAATCTGACCCGGTCTCACTCTCAGACTGTGGCTCTTCTTCACCAGGAATATCTGTAAATTGATCTTTCTCAGGAAAGCTTTTATTAACATCGTTTGTATGTGTGTCACCTTCACGGCTTTTTGATGTGTCTGAAGAGTGTTGGCCTAACTCAGTCCAGCCCGGTTCCTCTGTTAGTGTCTCAGTCTCATCAGTGTTAAGCACAGATGTCATGTTCTTACTTTGGTCCATTGACATATGATCTGAACCTGAGTCAGACTGATCATTGAACTCATCTATATCCGCATGTATATCATTGGAACTTGTACTAATATCTGTGGAGATCTTCTCACCATCACCACCCATATCCTGCTTATTACAGTCTAATGAACTTTCTACAGTGTTTATTTGGGCCTCAGCTATGTTAACTTCCTGCACAGCTTCTTCTTCTTCTTGTTCGCTACCCAAAGCAGCTCTTTGAGTCGATATTTCGCTAATCCCATCCGTCGATCTAACACTAAGCTCATCATCATTATCACTTTCATCATCATTATCACTCTGTCCCTCCTTACCTTTATCTGAAGTCTTTTCTCCATCGCTTTCTTGTTTATCTCCAGCATCGTTGGGTTTAAATGGAGATTTTAGGCCATTAATCATCATCGACAGGCGATTGACAGAAAATATGGACTGTGATGTATCCTGGCTTTGGTCAATGTCTGTAACCTTATCATCGTTTTCCTTTTCAGTCAGTCCTGAATCCTTAGTGTCATCGTCATCGTCACTCCTTAATGTCATGACGTCACTTTGATCACCGGAGACACGAGACTGCGTCAGACTCGGCTCTGATGTGACCGATTCGCTCAGCGTGGTTTCATCATCACTTCCTGCTCCTTTAGAAGGCGATCTCAGGCCGTCAATCACCGCCGACAGGCCATTCATAGAAAATATGGATGGTGACGATGTGTCTTTGGTGTTTTCACTCTGTGTTTGGCTCTCAACATCTTTCATGACATCAGGAACATCATTTTTGTCAGACGTATCTCCATACATGTTGCTGATTCTGCTATAGACACTGTCGTACCACCCTGCATCATCAGTGTGATCACTGTTGTCCAGTTTCTCGTCTCGGCTTGACAGTACATCCGCGGTTTCAGATGTTACTTGAGGATCTCCTCTACTGTTTTCAATAACATCGCTCTTATCAGGAGCATCTCCAGCATTTCCATCAGGACTGTCTTCATAAAATCCTGTAATTCTGTTATAGACGCTTCCATACCATCCTTCCCCGAGCTGACTGGTTTCAACCGACTGATCCTGGCTCGTCGCTTCCTGTTTCTCATCTTGGTTTGCTGGATTTCTGTCTCTTTGTGATGATTCTGATCTCAGTTCTGGATTTTTTTCATCCTTGGAAATCGTGACTTTATCTACATCCATGCCTCGATCGCTCAAACTCTCTTTTCCTTCATCTTTACTAGCTTCACTTTTATCAGAAGAATCTCCGTAAAAGTTTGTGATTCTGTTATAGACACTGTCGTACCATCCTGCATCCTTCTTGTCACCAATTTTCTCATTTTCAGTAATCGTCTCAGCCAAGTCTTCCGCTTTAAGACTCGTTGCTTCCTGTTCTTCCCTTAGATTTTGCATATTTTCATCCAGACTCAGTTTCTTGGTTTCAGAAGGTGGTGTGTCTCCTCCTCCTCCTCCTCCTCCTCTTCCAAAACCTAAAACATTTTGTATTCCATTTCCCACCAAGTAACTGGACTGCTCATTGGGCAAATCCTCATTATTCTCTGTTTCATGCTTGGAGTTAGCCTGCAAATCATTTTTCCCAAATCCAAAAGTGTTGGTCAGTCCATCTCCAATCCAGTCGAGAATTTTAGTTTGTCTCTCCTCCTCATTCAGTTGGTCTTCGTCCAGTTGGTCCAAATCCAAGGCCAGTTTTCTGCTCTTAAACTTCTCCTGTTCTTTATTTCCATTTCCTGCTTCATCAGCGTCATTAGCAAACCATCCGCTAACAGCAGATCCGATCCAGGAAGATCCGCTTTGTTCTGGTTTCCCTCTGTCTTTATTATCGTTATCAACGTGCCTCATTTCGACATTGTCATTTGTTTCAGATGCTTTGGAGACTCGATCATCAAAATCACTGTTACCTAATTCTTCAGACTCGGCAGTTTGATCTCCGAACTCGTAATCTTCAAATTCTTCGCCGCTCGCAATTATTGTCCCGAACGCATCCATACAGAAGAAGTCTGTTTTCTGAAAAGGAAATATTTGCCTGTGAGTCATAACACCATGAACACACACAGAACAGCATGAGATCTTTTTGCTCCTGTTGTGTCGGCTTCCCTAAACCTTACCTGAGTACTCATCTCAATTTCCTTTTTCTCATCAACAAAAACTTCATCGATTTTCACAGCATCTTTGGGAAAATAACCAAACTGTTTATCTGTCTGAAAAACAAACACAAATCAAACACAAATCATTCACAAATCATGTACAAATCATACACAAAACCCTAAACGCTAACTCTAAATCTCTAAAATCTCTAAATCCTAATTACTAACTTTATTTCATAAAACCTTAAATGGTAAACACTAACTTAAATCCTAAATGCTAATCATAATCTCTATCCTTAATGCTAATCCTAAACAAATTGTCAATTTCAGCAATGCTAAACAATAATCTTGTACAAATGCAACATGTTTACAATTCATTTAAGCAAAAAAAAAAAAAAGTAAATCTAAATGCTAATCCTAAACCATAAAAGCTCACACTAACAGTAATAACAAACCAACAACAAACAAAATACTGTAAATAATCTCACAATCCTCGCCTGAAGCTCATGCTAACACACTTAATGCTAATGCAGTCCATGTAATAACTAACCCTAAACCCTAAACTAAATCCTACATAATGCATTTAATGCTTTTTCTGTTGGTGAAAGAAAGACCAGGAGTAATGAAGGAGTAAGTTTTCTCACACTTCCAGCCCACAGGTCGCTCCGTTTCCGTGTGAGTTTGTGGTAAACGTCGATCATTTCGCCTTTTTTAAAGCTGAGAAACCTGCAGTCCCGAGCGTGATGATCTCTGACCGCCTGGACACGGCACATCAGGCCTTTAACACGGACAGGAAAATAAAAGCAACTGAATGAAACCTCTAGCAAGCTCTGCATTTTGTATATTAATAATAATAATAATAATATCTATTAGATGTTTAATGAGTATTATAACTGTACAGTAAAATATCAAACATAAAACTGAACATTAAATCATAAATATTTCAGATTTATTTATCACATTATACAGTCATAAAATCATATCATCACACTGTTATTATTAAAATATTTATTAAAAATAATCAGGAATTAAATAATAGAGCAGAATCTCAACTCATCACAATCATTTCTAACTAATTAGCACAGTGAATTATTATTATTAATAATAATAACAATAGGAACTTACGCGCGCATGCGTCGTCTCCGCACGTTTTATAATCAGACATTAATCCTGAACTCTGCAGCACCAAGCTGAGAATAAACTGCACTAAAATAAAGACGTGTACAGCGGCCATGGTGCTGGAAGTTTCACACCAGTTTCACATCAGCAGCTCCGTCTGCGTGCCTTCATTTCCAAAAAAAAAGAAGAGAAAGAAAAGTAAAAAGCAGTAAAAGCAGAAGCAGGAGCAGTGATTGAGGACGAGGCCGAGTCTGAGAGAGGATCAGAGGTTACTGAGAGTCAATCATTAACGCGGGTTCGACACGTTACTGCAGGAAGTGACACAGCACACAGGACAACGAGTACGACCCCACTCATCTGTGGGCCTCACTGCAGCCGCTGCCATTTCACTGAAAATTATCCTGAAATGTTACCACTGCAGAATTTTACACAGGGTCACTGCACACTCTTACACACACACACACACACACACACACACCACTGCCACTTTAATTCAATTCAGTTTTATTTATATAGCGCTTTTAACAATAGACATCCTCACAAAGCAGCTTTACAGAAATAAATACATTCAGGATATAAATGTTACATTTATAAATTTATCCCTAATGAGTGAGTCAGAGGTGATGGTGGTGAGGAAAAACTCCCTGAGACTTCATGAGGAAGAAACCTCGAGAGGAACCGGACTCAAAAGGGAACCCATCCTCATCTGGGTGACACCCGATAGTGCGATTATAAATAAATCCCTTCTATAACTGTGTGCTACAGGGTCAAATAGTGCAGTTGTGTAACCAGGAAATTAATTATAGTTTTCACATGAAGTCTATTTTGTTGAAGTTATCGACTGTTCAGTGATGGAGACTTGAGTGCAAAACTGTTTGTATGAATTGCAGTCCTAAAGCCACCTTCATGGGTTTTAAGTGGAACCATCCTCAGTGATCTCATGGATCTTTAGGGTGTCCATGTGCGTCCGTCCTCAGCAGCTTTACTAATGACTACTGTACATTTTTATACACACACTACCATAACTGTCATCACACATGTCTAATGTACAGTTTTAACAGTTCACAAAGTCAATCTGTACAGGAATCTCAGTCTGTAAATAACACAGAGAGCTATTTATACGTATATTTTATTCCTTCTTCAGTTTATTGTGCACTGTTGAAGTCTTGGTCTTCCTTGTTGCTCTTGCGTTGTGGCTGTTGTGACACCAAAGTACCAATAAAGTAAAATCAATAAAGTAAAATCAATAAAGTAAAATCAATAAAGTAATCTCTATTCTACTCTAAAAATCAGACTTGTTGCTCAGTGTCAGTAAATAGAGCAGCGCTTTACAAACATTTTTTTGTCAGTTGAACCAAATTTAAGCCTTTTTTTAATTGATATAAATTAACATTAATTTTAGATTTTAATTAAGTGAACACTAAGTAGAATTTTTTGTGATAAACGTAATAAACACACGTTATGTAAAGCAAGTGATATTGAAGTTTGTAAAATATACAGTAATGTCTTTACCTTTTTCTTTGCAGTTTTATTATTACAATTTAAAACGTTAAAACTGTCAAAATATATATTTTAAACACTTAATTTAACGCGACATTGACATTTCTATCAGTCTTATGAACGCTGAAATATTCTGTAAAACTTTGGTTTTTATTGATTTTAACTACAGCTGAGAGAAACGACCAAAAACATCACATCGCCTCACTAAAACATTTCTACAACACGCAGTAGATTCTTTATCATAATATAAACTGCCTGCAAAAAACTGTAAACAACAACCCCAAAACAAAACAAAACAAAACAAAAAAACCCTGAGTTGATTATGATTTTATTTAACGTCTGCTAAAGTATTTAACACTTTCATTTAATGTCTCCAGAAATAATGTATTTAACACTGAAGAGGAGGAAAAGAAATTCTGTAATTAAATGTTTTCAATTTAAAAAATTCAGATTGGCCGCTTACAGGTAGTACATATAAATGAGGTGTGTGTGTGTGTGTGTGTGTGTGTGTGTGTGTGTGTATATCTTTGTACCTTGGTTGGTAGGTTTTGCTGACTGAATCAAATCACTGATCAAAAGTCTGAAGATCTTTTAGGGTGCGTCGAGAAAGTGGCCAGAAAAAGGTTAATAGAACTGCAGGAAGTGACCTACATTCAAACAAACCTGTCAGTTTACTATAAAATGCCATGACATTTAATTATTTTACAATTAAATTACTCTACAATTACATTACTGTAAAAATAACATTGAACTAGTGTGAATTTAAATTACATTACTGTACATTCAGATATGAAATTATCATGAAAATCTGTGGAATAGTAAACTAGGAAAGTCAGCATATTTTTTATAGCACATAAACAAACAAACAAATATATAAATACATTCCCCTCCAAAACTATTGGAACGACAAGGCCAATACATTTATTTGTGTTATACACCAAAGACATTTGGGTTTGAGATCAAAATATGGATATGAGACGAGAGTTTAGGATTACAGCTTTCATTTCCTGATATTTACATCTAGATGAGTTAAACAACTTTAAACAGAGAACCTTTTGTATCAAACGGCCCAATCTTTAGGTGAGCAGAAGTATTGGAACAGATAGTCTCGAAGTAAATGAAAGTAAATAAGACTTAATATTCGCTCGCGTTAACTTCATCAAGCTGGTGACCCACTGACATCCCCAAACTGTTGGTTTCTTCTGCTTTTCCAGGCCTGTAGTGCAGCTTCTTTCGGTTGTTGTTAGTTTTCGGGGGTTTCTCCCTTCAGTCTCCTCTTCAGGAGGTGAAATAATCTCATAAAACAATAGAATTGGCCTTGCTGTTCCAATACTTTTGGAGGGAGCTGTAAATGCCCCAGTTACTAACATAATGTGATTATTTACAGACTATCATTTATATTTCAGATTATTTCTAATCATAGCATTTTTACATGTTGTGTATTAGATTATTAGGCTAATCTAAATTAAAACTTATTAAAGTTATAAAATTATGTTTAATGTGAGGTGCTGAGTTTTTTTTCACCTCAGGATAGTTTTCTTCAGCTAGCTACACACACACACACACACACACACACATAAATGTCATTATGTATTGTATATGGATTATATATTAATTATTATAAGCTTGATAGATTTTCAAGCTTTTATTATCCTTATTATTACTTTTTAATTCAGGATGGTTTTCTCAGCTAGCTTGCTAAAAAAACGTTTGCTAATTCTAACTAGCTAGCAAGAAAAAGGGAGGCTACAATGGATGTCTTTGTATTTGCGTATAGTTTACATATTAATTCTAAATTTTAAAAAAAAGCTTGATTTTTTTTTTAAACTTCAGGATTTCTTTATTCAGCTAGCTTGTTAAAATATTGGCAAATTTTAGCTACATAGCTAGCATTGTGAGCCAATTCTAGTTAATAATGCTAATGCTAGCTAGCCAGTGAAACTACAATAAAGGTCTCTGTGTTTTATGATTGTAGCTGTAACTTTACATTTGTATTAGGATATTTTTAATACATGGATTCCTTTACAGACAAATCCCCCATTATTATACGTATATAATATGACACAATATAATAAATAAATAAATAAATCAATCAATCAATCTCATGTATTTCAGTTTCTATGTCTACATGAGCTGTGCTGTGCTGTGCTGTGCTCTGAACACCAGACGGCGCTGTGGCGATATCGGGTTTGGAAAGTGACCGGGGAAATAAACACGAAGAACAAGCGCCTCAGCAACGGTCGCAGTTTATTAGCGTCATTGCGAGCATCAAATGGCTGCCTATTGTAAATGAAGTGCACTAAGACTAGGGAGTGAACGCGCATTTGGCATTCAGATTGTGTTGTTTAAAACGCAGGGACGTGAGAGTGAATTAAAAAGCTAATTTATTTAAAAAAAAAAAAATAAAGATGCGAGTGAAATAAATAAAAAGTAAGCAGTGTGTTTATATATTTTTAATTAAACTTTAGCCATGAAGTCAGATGTGGAGGAGTTAATGCCCAGAATTTTACCCGTGGATCCATCCGATGGAGAAGAAGAATTTAATCTGAACGAACCTCCAAGAAATCCGAAGGAGTATCTCAGACAGGTTCAGTAAGTGTGCTGCTTTCACAGGTGGCGCGCTATGATGACGCAGTAAACCGGTATCACGGTATTCCCTGCATCACGGTATCGCTTTAGTTCATTTTGACAGAAGACCGCATTAGATCTCACGCTCTGTTCATGTTAAACTGTTCATCCAGTATGTTTATGTTTATGTTGATTAGATTATAAGACCATTTGTGTTGAAAAATGTCCAGTGCAGGATCAGACCTGATACCAGTGCTTGGTATCGAATCAGCTCTTCCTTAATAAACCCTGATTCCTGAATGCTGATCACTAACATTAACACAGAATTGTGAATTTACAAGTCATGTTATAATAATAATAAAAATAATTCTCATTACAGACGGGAAGCATCGCTCTGCCCGGATGTCGTGGTGGCTCAGATTGATCCGAGGAAACTGAAGAAAAACCAGACTGTAAATGTGTCTGTGAGTGTGATTAGTGAAACAGTGCAGTGTTTCCACACACTAATGCATTTCTAATGTAAAACACAGTCCATGCATATATAAACTGTGTCTGTGTCTGTGTGTGTGTGTGTGTGTGTGCAGGTGTCAGAGTGTCGTGCCGCGCCGCAGGGTTTCTCTCCCAGCCTGCAGTGGCAAAAGCAGCAAGTCAGCAACTTCTCTCAAATCCGACAGGTCCATCATTTACACCTGCACACGCTGCATAAACACACTGAGATTATTTCACAGATGGATTCAAACCTGACTCTCTCTATCTGTCCTTAATATCCTTAAAACAGTCTGGCCTGTGATTGGTCAGAAGGTGTTGATTAATTCTCTATAACAGCAGCTCTGACAGTAGACAGTAGTAGTATGTTATCGTTTCTATAGCAACAGCTCATTCACAGTGTGTAATCGTTGATACGGTGATGTTCTCTTTAAGGAGAAATGTGTTGATGTAACATTTATGGAAGGAGTCTCCAGTGTCAGAGGTGAAGCTGTAACTTGAAGTTTTTTGACGTCTTCAGGACAGAGGAGTTTTCGCTTCTTTGCGGTTTCTCGGTAACATGCGGAACAAGCTGCATTTTTTTTTTACTTCACGAGAGAGAAAAAAGAGAGGCTGGTGAGGTAACAACTTTTTATGGCTGCTATAACGTAAGTGACAACAGGAACGAACTCGTTTCGCCGTCGTTCCACAGCATTGAGTGTAACAGTAAATGAATAAAAAGTACAACACGTTGTTAATTAATTAATAAATTGTAACTGCAGGTTTTTGGTGATGTGCTGTTGCAGGAAAATAATCGACTTGGGTGTGGTAACAGTAACTCCGCTTCATCACACCAGTGCTGTTCCTGCTTTTTCTCCATGAACTTGACTCGAGTTTTTTCTGTTTTCTGTTTCAGAGCGTCTCCAAACACCGGCAGCACTGGAAAGCCCAGTTTCTGGACGACAACGTTGTCATGGTGAGAAATTAAATAAATAAATACATACATACACAATCTACTTTAACCCCAGACTTGGTTTATTAGCATACGCACAAATATGCAATAATAATCATAATAATAATAATTAGAAGAAGAAGAAAGAGACCACAAGCCTAGATTAAAGATTCAAGTAGCTGTTTCCATCACCATAGCAACCATTGGGAACCAGGACGTTTATTTGCTTGACACAGTCTGGTTTCTCAGACCAGCTTCATCCCCTCACCTGCACAATCTGATAAAAAAAAAAAAAACACCTTCACGAAATAACCTGGAATTCAAAAAACACCATTTTTCTGTCTTCAGCCCAAAGCAGATGATGAAGAAGGATGGAAGAGGTTTTGTTTGGGTGTAAATATTTATCTGAAAGTTACGCAGAGTGACGGAGACACGCAGAGTCCAGGACTCGATTATGTCAAGGTGTGAGAGGAAACACACACACACACACACACACACACACACACACTGATTCTAGTCTTTTAAGCATTATTTTCTAGAAGAAGAAGCAACATTTTCTGCAGTAGAGTCACAATTACAAGCTCGAATTGAGTAAAAATGTCTAGAAATACTCTAATACTCTAATATTTGTTGTATAATTATCTCAGTATGAAATATTAGATAAATCTTACTGTGTGAGAGATATTTTTTAAGAAATAAGAAATGATGAAGAAGGAGGAGACATTCATCACTGATTCTCTCCGTTTGTTCCATCAGCTCGGCTTCCCTCCGTTCCTCAGCATCGTCAGCAAGCTCTCTCAGGTAACGTTAACGCCGCACAGGATCATCAACACGAGTCATTAACGCTCGTATTCCCCGGAGCCGTGTGAATGTGTGATGATGCGTGTGTCCGAGCGCAGTGCTGTTGGATTAGAAATGTCTGAATCATTAATCATTTTATTTCATTCCGCTCCGTTCCTCAGTCCACCGTATCATCCGTGCTCGAGTACCTGGTCGGCTGGTTCGAGGAGAACGACTTCGTCCCACAGCTGGTTTGTAAACTCGCCTCAGTAATGACATTTTTATACCACAACAGTTTTTAGTTCAACTCTTTTTATTTGGTTGAAGATGATTAGACTTTTGTATACATAAAGGGCAAAGTTTATGAAATTAAAAGCAGTTTTTCTTTTGATTTTTATTTGATTTGATGCTAAACTGGAGGCTAAAGACCTCCATCACAGTACAAAATAATAAATAATTAACTGCAGTCAGTATATTTGCAGTACAGGGCATGTTTATGCTTGTACATTGCCGTATATCATATAGCCACTCTTGGTAAATTAAAATGTTTTTGTTAAGTAGTGTTGTAGTGTAAATTAGGCTGGATGATTATATTAGGTGTGTGTGTGTGTGTGTGTGTGTTCACAGGGCAGATGGCTTTACGCTTTACTGGCATGTCTTGAGAAACCTCTTCTCCCTGAAGCACATTCACTCATCAGACAGCTGGCGAGGAGATGCTCTGCAGTGCGCGCTCACCTGGTACACACACACACACACACACACACACACACACACACATACACACGCACACATATATGTACAGTTCTGTGCAGAAGTCTTAGGCACGTGCAAAGAAACGCTGTAGAGTAAAGATGCCTTCAAAATAACGAAATTAAATGTTTATACATTAAAAAAACCACTATAAAGAGCAGTAAACAGTAATAAATGAAACAGAGTCAGTATTTAATGTGACGATCCTTCGCTTTAAATAAA
>CM075012.1:27152616-27169682 GCA_037576675.1 Pangasius sanitwongsei | reverse complement strand
CTGAGCATCTTGCAGAAGCAGCCGCAGTTCTTCTGGAGACTTTGACTGTCGACTCGCTTCTTATTTCTGCAGCGAAAGTTTGTACTAAAAAAAATAAATAGGGTGCTAAGACTTTTGCACAGTACTCTTTCTGTGTGTGTGTGTGCGCGCGCGCGTGCTTCTTTGTACGCTTCAGCTGTAGAGAGGAAATGACATCTCTGCCTCTTCTGTTCCAGGAGAATAAAGATGACGAGCGTTTATCAGCACTGAACCTGATGATCTGTATAGTAGCGAGGTAACTAACTAGACACTAGACACTGTTTGTATTTTTAATGTTGTGTTTGTGCAAGTATACATTGTTTGTTGTGTGTGTGTTTTTTATTTTTTTTATTTATTTTTTTTATTTTAAAGGTATTTTGAACAAAATGATTTGGCTGACAAAGAGTGAAGACGGAGCTGGAGATGATGCCGAGCTTCTGGACGTGACTTTTCCGTCCTGTGCGCTTTTGCGTTTGTCTGTATGGAGAGTGGAAAATAAAAGGAGATTTAAGAAATTCTGAATAATTTCTGAATATCTTCAGTGTCACTTTTTTCAGTATTCTGGATCTCATTTAAAATGATGACTTTGATAAATTGATATAAAATATAAATAAAAATATAAAAAAAAAAATTGAGTTGTGCTGAAATAAACTGTCTTACATTAACACTTGAGGATCAGATTTATTATTTATTTATTTTTCTTCTTTCTCTTTTACTATTTTGTTTTATGTTCAAATTTCATATCAGACATTAAATTGATCTTCTGATGTATTTGAAACAATATTACATATTATTGCATGTTAAAAATATGCATTAGTGTAAACACATCTAATGTAAATATACAGTTTTATTTATATACAAATTTTTATGAAGTAAAAATATTTTAATTTTATCAATTCTAATCAAAATATAAATTTTTATCCGAAAAAAAAAAAAAATTCAACTTGACCTCTTAGTGGGTTTTCTAACTTGTAATTTTTTTTTTTGAAATTTTCTGTAATAATTAGAGATTTATAATTATAATTATTATTATCTAATACGTAAATTGTTTTGTTAATTTTAATTTGCTGCCATACACACTGAGTTTTTATTATTATTATTATTATTATTATTATTATTATTATTATTAAATAGTTGAGTTTCACCTCATGCACTACTAGCTACTAGTCTTCGAACAGAAATGGCGCCCGTTTGACCCACCCATCAACATGTAACGACAATTTCTATTGGGTAATCTTTCTATCAATCAATGCTATCGTTGCTCATTCTCCCTTCTCATTGGCTAAGGCTTCTGTCAATCACGCGGCTCGCTTCCCGCTTCCTGCTCTCCCCATCTTTTAGCGCCCCGCAGCCGAGTGTGCATGTTAGCAGAGCAGCAGCTGATTAGCAACATGGCGGTGGCTGTGCGAGCTTTACAAGACCAGCTGGAAAAAGCGAAGGAGAGCTTGAAGAATGTGGACGAAAATATAAAGAAATTAACTGGCAGGGACCCGAACGAGTTACGGTATACAAAATAAACTTAATTGGTTGTTTATGTTGTAGGACTTTTAGCTCAATAGCTAACAGACGGCAGTTAGCTTGTTAGCCTAGCAAGGTTAGCATGCTAATGTAATGCTACTGTATTGTTGCTCTTAACGCCAAAATGTTACTGTTTTAAGACAAAACATATATATCAATATCTTCGATTTAAGGTTTTTTTTATTATAGTTATTTTTAATTCCTTTAACAGTTTCTCACTCAACCCCTAGCCTGCTAGCCATGCTAGTTAAATGCTAGTTAACCCATGCTGCATGTTAGCATGATATCGTTAGCTGCGTTAGCAAAGCTAGCGAGCAAAACGTGCTCTTGTAAAGATTTGTGCAAAAAAAAAAAAAGAATGGAGTCACAAAAACCTAGTTTTTAAGGAATAAATGTATTAAAAAGTAATAGTATGTTCTCAGATTAGCAGAGAGCCGCGTCTGAATGGCCGGTTATTGGACACGAAGTGCACTAGATAATGTACCCTAAGTAGTGCACACTTGTAGGGTTCCATTCAGGACGCAACCGTCCTATAGCTTGTCTGTGTATAATTAGAGTTAATCTGTACATTAAATAGGACCACATGATGATTTAAATTATTCACAAACGTAGTCAAGTGTGTTTGTAGTGTATTTAAATGTTTCTCAAGTACAGTGTAATGTGTTATATATATATATATATATATATATATATATATATATATATAAGTCAAGTCTTGTTTTTGTTGTTATGAGCAAGCTTTGATGCGTGTGGTGATGTTGTTGGCAGGCCGGGTCAGACCCGACGGCTTTCCGTCCCAGGCCCAGGTGGAGGTAGGGGCCGAGGAATCAACATCCTGCGGTACGTTTTAATTTCCTCCTCCTTTCCCAGTGAGGATGATGAAATGTAAAGGTTTACGGAGTTTAACGTAGCGTGTTGTGCTTCCGTTTGAAGGCGTGGACTCTCCGACGGCGGCGGCGGCGGACCCCCAGCCAAACAGAGGGACGTCGAAGGGGCACTCTTGAGGTATACGGACCAGACGGCTAATAAACTAAAAAGGATTTGTTTAAAACGTTTTTGCGTTAACGTGTTTGTTTCCCTGCGCAGGCTGGCGGGGGATCAGCGAGCCAGGAGAGATTCACGGCATGACAGCGACGCTGAGGACGAGGACGATGTCAAAAAAGTAAGAGAACAGACCTTTTGGTTAAAGAGAGAAACACAGCGTAGCAGGAGGCACTCGTACAGGACGCTCCAGCTACAGTTCCACCTCATCGCTCCAGACAGAAATTTTGGTCTTTCTTTAGCAACAAGCTCCGCCCCCTTTAAACTCTCATAACATTGCATGTAAAAAAAAAAAAACACCTATTTTTATGATCATGTCCCCAGAATGATGGGAATACAGGCCAGTCCTGACTTTGCAGGTGTATAGACCTAAATAAAGTAACTGTGTAAGAACAGTGCAATGAATCTGAAATATAATTCTGCACATTAACACCGTTGTTCTGTTTAATGTCTCTGTGCAGCCAGCGTTGCAGTCATCAGTAGTCGCTACCTCCAAGGAGCGCACGCGTCGAGATCTGATTCAAGATCAGACCATGGACGAGAAAGGGAAACAAAGGTAGCAGCCTTCGCTGTTCAGGATCATCAGAGTCCGTGTGTGTTTATGTCTAGAAATCACAGCGTGTCCCGCTCTCTTGTTTTGTGTTCAAGAGAAGTGCTGATTAAATGTTAAAAATTTTCTGTGATCTCAGAGTTTTTACTCTTGTGACCGAGAGGTTCGTTATACGCAGACGTGCAGCTTTGGAAAAATGATTCCAGTGTAACTTAAAATAATCAAAATCACATGATCAGTGTCTAGTGTACATAAAATTTATATTCCAGTGCACATTAAAAACTTAATCAGCTCCGTTATTGTTAAAAAAAAAAAAAAAAATTCAGCTTTGTGATTATTAAAACAACAGTGTGGCGTGAAATAGAAAAAGAATTTATACACAAAATTCACGTCAAATGAAATCGGATATAAAGTGTAACGTGACCGTGTAACAACAGGAGGATGGACAAAGGCCAAAAAACGAAAACGCCATTTTGTATAAACCTGCGCTTTTTGTTGATTTATTTATTTATTTTTAAACAAAGTTGAGTTTAACTCAGTTTCCTGTTCTGGATGCAGAAATCGCCGCATGTTTGGCCTGTTGATGGGAACGTTACAGAAATTTAAGCAGGAGTCGACCGTGTCCACAGAGAAGGTATTATTATTAAAGAAGTATATTAACTTTTGATTGGTATGTGTTTATTTTGTTTATAATTTCTGAATTATGCTCGTTTTGTAAACTAGTTCAGCGGAGTTTGTGATTCTGCAGCTCGGCTCTAACATCCGATCAAAATGGCTTTGAAACGAGGACGAGAAAACATCTGTGTTTTTGTTTTTTTCTTTTTAAACCCTGTTTTTAGCTTAAGAGACGGCAGGAGATTGAGCAGAAGCTGGAAGTGCAGGCGGAACAAGAGCGTAAGAAAGTGGAGAGCGAGAGACGCGAGCTGTTCGAGGAGAGACGAGCCAAGCAGACGGAGCTCAGGCTTCTGGAGCATAAAGTGGAGCTGGCTCAGCTGGTAATCTCCCACTTTATCCATCATCGTTTAGCTGAATTATGATTTTAAAAACTCTCCTGTCATGTTCACGGCTTCTGTTTAATTTATAGCGACACGACTTACTGCTTTAATTAATTAAATGTTTAATCAGGATTAAGGTAATACGCTTTTAATGCAGATGATGCTTGACGTAAATCTGAGCCACTAAGTAATTTCATTTTTAAAAAATATTAGTTTATTTGGAGGAGTGAAGTTCAGAGTTGCCCTTCAAAGCATGTTGTAGTGTTTTTATTTATGTATCTGTTTAATCTTTGTGTTTATTCATAATTTTCTTCTCCTCCAGCAAGAGGAGTGGAATGCCCACAACGCTAAGATTATCAAGTTCATTCGGACGAAGACTAAGCCTCCGCTCCTCTACCTGCCGGGTCGCATGTGTTCAGCCACGCAGAAGCTCCTGGACGAGTCTCAGAAAAAAATGAATGGTAAAGCGTCCTGTGCTTCGATAGCTAAACCCCGAAGAGCTGATGAATTCGGATGTGAAAAAATACGGGAATGTGAAGTGAAACGTCGCTTGTTTCATTCTGCTTTTAAAACTGATTTAAAACTTATGTTGTTTTCCGCGTGATTAGATGAAATTAATAGCGTTTGGCTTCATCGTGCGTAAAGATTTCACTTAATTCAGATCATCTCGGATGACTGCGTTTGTTCTAATGTCGAGTTGAGCTTTAGAGCCTCTAAAAGTGGAAACCTGGATGTGTGAGGAGGAAATACAGGTTTGTGTGAAAAGAATCTGAATTACAAGTTAAACTGAGATGTTGTGTGTTTGCCGTTTGTTTTTGCAGCCATGTTTGATGAAAGGCGCGAGGCATTCGCTGAGCACCTGAACAAGATGGAGGCTCGGCCGAGGCGTCAGTCTCAGCGCGCCGGAAAAAAGGAAACGGAGAACGCTGAAGGGCGGAAGAAAGAAGAGGAAGATGAAGAAGAGGGTAAGCAGAAGGAAAGGTTGACAGGTAAACGACATGATGTAGAGATGGAGGAGGAGGAGGATGAGGAGGAAGCAGAGGAGGAAGTGGAAGAGAGGGAGGAGAGTTCAGAGGTCAGGGAGAGGGAGGGAGCGGGGGAGCAGGAACAGAAGGAGGAGGAAGTGATGGAGAAGGAGGAGGGGAAGGGAGAGAAGGATGAGGAAGAGGAGGAAAAGCCAGTAGTGGAGGATAGAGAGGTAGAGGAGGAGAAGATGGAGGTTGAGATGGTAGTGAGGGATTTAGAGGGAGAGCAGCAGCAGCAAGAAGTGCAGGAAAAGAGTCCAGAGGTAGAAGAGGTAGGTAACGACAGGGAGGAGGAGAAAGAGAAAGAGCAAGAGAAGGAGCGCCGTCAGGAAGACCACGTCGAGTCCCCGAAAACCCCTGAAAACAACATGGAAGTCCAAGCCGAGGAATCTAAAGATCCTCCTGCTGAAGTTTCCTCGCAAGCCACAACTAAAAAAGACAGCACGGAGCCGAGCAGCGCTCTCGAGCCCCAAACACACACCCAACAACCAGAACAAGACTCGAAGCAGCAACAGGAAGTAGTCACGGAGCCTCGGGAAGCAAAGAATGCCGAGGAGGAAGTGGACGAGGCACGAGGTCGAGCTAAAACGAGGACGTCGCGGAGCAGAAGCCGGAGGAGCAGCAGCAGCTCCTCCACGAGCTCCTCGTCCAGTTCCTCGTCCAGCGGCTCGAGCTCGTCCTCCAGCAGCTCCAGCAGCTCTTCGTCTGCCTCGTCTTCGTCGTCGTCGAGCTCTCGGTCGCGCAGCCGCAGCAGAGAGCGCCGCAGGAGGAACTCGGAGCGGAGGAAGAGCGACAGGAGTCAGAAGACGAGTAAAAGCAGCGGTGGACACAGAGAGAGGAAAGAGAGGTCCAAGGAGAAGGACAGGAAGCGGACGGGTTCGGATGGAAACAGGTCGGGAAAACGGTCGTCACGCAGCGAGCGGGACCGGAAATCAGACCGTAAAGAGAAAAGGCGCTAAAGAAAAAAGAACGATCTCGATTTCTTCTTTTGTATTAAAATAAAAAGGCGAGTCTGAGAATCGTGTGTGTGGTGAGGAGGTGAAATTGCCTTAAGACTTCCTGCTCTTTTTAAATTAAGGCTACATACCTGGTCTTTTTTTTTTTTTTTTTTTTTTTTTTTTTTTTTTTTAAATATATAAATGATCTCTTACATTCATCTCTCACTTCCTGTGCTTGCTGTCTTAATTTTTAGCTTTTATAAACATTGATTTTAAGCTAATGCTAAAAACGCGCTGATCTTTCAGCCCCGTTATCTGATACCTGACTCCTAGAAAATGCAAGAATCAGCCATGATGAGTTTCTCGTACTGAACTTGAGCGTTTTTGATCTCGGTATTGTCGGTTGTCATGTCACGGTTGTATGCTAGAGTAGTGATCTTGTTTTGGGTACTTGTGCAGTGCAGATGTCTGTTTTCAGTTTCTCTGTAAATGTCAGGCGTCTGCTGTGCCGAGTGAAGCGCAACGTCCCTGATTTTTGGAGAGAGCCGATGACCTTTTGTATAAATGACGCGTAATCATATGTTGGGAGGAAGTTGAATAAAATGCAAAAAAAAAAACCTTGATTGTCGAGTTTTCTTGTGTGATGATATTTTGGGACTGTTACACACACACACACACACACACACACTTTACAACCTCTTTGTTTAGTTATGAAGCTATAATTAACCATTTTTTCTCTGCGTCACCTCTTTTGCATCAGAAGGAAAATGTGTAGGCGAAAGTAGGTTTATGATTAAATGTGTGAAATGGTCCTGTGTAATAAGAGAATCCAAGTAATATTCTCTTAAGTTCATATTTTTACTTCTCAGCGCTTTGATATGGTAATGTGACCTCTAAAACCTGCAATACACTTTTAATACACTACAAGGCCTAGAAAACACAATAACGTCTCCTAATAATGGCCTTAATCTCCCATTAAAGCCTGTAACACCTGTAATGCACTAAAAACATACACCACCACCAGAAGTACACTTATAAGGTTTAATAATACATCAAAGACCTACAATAACACCTAAAATCTTCTATAAAGCCTAGAAATACACTGAAGACCCATCATAACATGTAAAGTACTCTTATAAGGTCTGAGAATGCACTGAAGGGACTATAATACGACCTGAACATATTCTACAAGGTCTAATAACCTAAATAAGTCTGTAAGTGTATAAACCTGAAGATGTGTTAAAGTTCCGCAACGGGCAACCGAGTGAACTCAAACATTAACTTTAATCATAAACAGAACGTAAAACACACACCACACGTGCATCTCTCTGTCTCTCTCCCCCTCGGCGTCTCCAGCGCTCCTTTATCCCTCTCTCCCACTGACTAGCTAACTAACGTGCGTCCTCACAGCCCGGCCCCTCCCTCCTCCTCATCACATAGTTATTTTGGACCTTATAGTGAGTGTGTTATAGCAGTTATTATGGTCCTTATGTATTATAGCTGTTATAATGGAACTGATAGTGTGTTATAGTTATTTATTTTTTATTATAGGTGTTATTAAGGGTCTTAAAGTGTATTTTTAGATGCTATTGTAGGTCCTATAGTGTGTTATATGTGTTATTAAAGGCCTTATTGTGTATTATAGGTATTAGTATAGGATTTACAGTGGATTATAGGTGTGATTATAGGCCTTACAATGCATTATAGCTGTTTTTGAACAGACTAAACATAATGTACATGGCACAATAGCACAAAGTCTATGATATAAATGCAATCACATAAGCAACTATACTGTATAACTAGCTTGTGTTGTCAGGTAGCAGGTTTAGATGTGTGTCGCTGGTTGTGGAATTGTGCGCTCTTCCCCTTGCTGTGTGCTATTAATAGTTTATTTCTGTTCCAGCCCGTGTCACATGATTACCAGAGCTTGTAGAACATGCTGATGTATGCTGATACATGTTAAGGGAAAAGGTATCCTCATATTACGCAGTAGCAGAAAATGCTTAATGTAAGTGTAAAATGAGATGAACAGAAGTCCTTGAATCTGTTGGAGTTTCTTTGAGGGCTGCTTTTCCGTTTATAAAGTTCTGTTTCTGTCCACATGGTGGCAGTAGAGCTGCAGGTGAAAATGATTATGACTCGGCGGGGTTGTGTACCTCTGACCCTGGCTATCAGAGTAGATTTTATAGCACTAGCACTGTATGATTTAATAAAAATACACACCCTGCCTTTTCTTCATGTGAGCGATGATGTGAATAAACAGTGCTGATGGAAATGAAGCCCTAAAGGCAGTTCCTGTGCTCGGGAATGATCTGGATGGCAGGTGGGAATACGTGAGACGGAGGAAATGGAACGCCATGGACTTTACATTTCTGCTTCACATTTACTGAAAACATTACTCTTTCAGCTTGTTCCTGTGAAAATCGATCTGGGTTTTAATTTTTTGTAATATAACAATACTGAATCATCACAAAAGTAAAAGCGAATGAAGTTCTGAATCATTGCAATGCGACAGTGTTGGGCTCTAAATTCTAAACTCTTGAATGCTAAATCGCTGAATAAATCTATATCTATATTCAGATTTAAACCTGAAGTGGGTGTGGCCTAAGCCTCAGCTACATCACTCCGGTTAATCGCTCTCAACTAGTGATGTGTGTTTATAATCCCGTTCGCACAGATATTTTTTTGTTTGTACGTGCCCACAAATAATTCAGTTGGTTTCCCAAAATATAAACAAGCTAGTTGTGTAATTTAAACCCCTGTGACCCTGACCAGGCAGTTACTAATGATGAACGAATGAACGCTGGAGATACATCACGCAGCGCCACACGCTCATGTTCACGTTCTTGTAAAAATATGTGGTCTTTCTTTGTCCCATGAGCTTCATATCTGAATGGCGGTGGATCCGGAGCCTGTCCTGGGAACACTGGGTGTGAGGTGGGAGAATTCACCCTGAATGAATTCTCATCAGTCCATCGCAAGGCACCACACACACACACACATTCACACACACATTCACACACTCATTCATATCCTGGTGCAATTTAGTGTAGCCAGTTCATCTTCTGGCACGTTTTTGGGAGGAGAGGAAACCGGTGGGACGTGGGACGAACATGTGAACCTCCTTAACGGCAGTAAATCTGGAGCTGTGAGGCGACAACACTAGCCACTGGTAAGCTTTCTAAAAAAAAAAAAAAAACAGTGACTCAGCTGTTCAGACATCTAGGGGAAGTTCATTCCACCACCTCAGTGCCAGAACCGAGAAGAGTCTCGATGCAGGTCTTCCTTGTACCCTGAGAGATGGAGGGAGCAGTCGAGCAGTGCTAGAGGACCGGAGGGAGCGTGGTGCCACGCGAGGTGTGATAAGAGCTTTGAGATAAGTGGGTGCTGGACAGTTTTTGGCTTTGTAGGCGAGCATCAGTGTTTTAAATCCGATGCAGCAGCTACAGGAAGCCAGTGGAGGGAGCGCAGCAATGGGTGGGGTGGTGTGGGAGAACTTAGGAAGGTTGAAAACCAGTCGTGCAGCTGCATTCTGGATCAGTCTCAGTAGTCCAGTCTCGAAGTGACAAGCAACTGAATGAGCACCTGAGGGGCCTGTGTGGATAGAAATGGACGAATCCTTCTGGAGCGCGTCAGATGAGCGATGTGAGAGGAAAAAGGCAGTTGATTGTCCATGGTTACCTCAGAAGGTGAGAGCAGAGAGCTGTTCAGAGAGATCACAAGATCCTGATGTGGAGATGAATCACCTGAGATGAACAGCGGTTCAGTTTTGTTAAGATTTTTAAAACATGGTTTCTCACATTCATTCTTGAAACTGAGTAGAACACGTCCATTTTCATGCTGGAGAAACATGTCCAGTATCGTTCTGCTTTTAGTGAAAGTGTAAAAATTGGTCCCAAGACCCCAAAAAAAAGTAATTTGATGAACTTCAGGTTTTTTAAGAGAGTATAAAAAGTGTTTGAAGGCATGGAGTAGATTCAGACGCTCATTATCGGCAGATCTTTTTCTGGTAATTGTTTTTTTACACTCTTTCCTGGTGTGTGTGTGTGTGTGTGTGTGTGTGTACACAGCCACACACTACCAAACACTGATGCAATACAGTCCTCAGTTCATCCTTGTTCCAGAAAACAGAATTTATTTAGAGTAGTTTAGTGTTTAGCGATGTGAGACTGAAATCTATCTAAATATTCAGCACACAGGCCTGGCAACCTTTTCACACTTTACACATTTTCATTTAAATGCTCACAGGCAGGTTGCTAACACACATCCTGTGTTCTCCTCAGGAGGCAGCATAAAGAGGGAGAGAGAGTGTGTGTGTGTGTGTGTGTGTGTGTTGAAGTTTTTCCTCATATTCAGGTAGCTTTAATAAAATATCAGTTCAGAGAAGGAACTGCTCGCCGTACTGCTTCAGACCGTAAACAAGAAAAACAACAGCATCTGGACCAACAACATCCAACCAATCAGGACACAGAGGCAGAGTTACTGTTACCACCTGGATGGTGATTATTTTCCAATACGTGTTTTATTCCTCTTATAGCACAGCAATTTGGCAACGTTTACATTTGAAAAAATTTATTAAAGAACTATAGTTGTCAGTGAGACGAGTTAGTTCCTGTTGTCACTTACGTTACAGCAGCTATAAACAGTCGTTCCCTCACCAGCCTCTCTTTATTCTCTCTCTTCAAGTTAATAAGACAAAAAAACAACAGCTTGTTACGCACGTTACTGAGAAACCGCAAAGAAGCGTAAACTCCTCTGTCCTGAAGACGTCGGAAAACTTAAAGTTACAGCTTCACCTCTGACTGTTACAAAGCGCTGACACTGGAGACTCCTTCCATACATGTTACATAAAAGTCTCCTTACAAAAAAAAGGACGTCACCACATCAATATTACACACAGTTTATGCGGAGCGTTCGCTGTACACGTCCCTGTGAATGAGCCGTTGCTATAGAAACGAAAAACGAGCTCATTAGTATAAACCTGCACTACTTCAGAGCTGCTGCTATAGAAAACTAATCAACACCTTCTGACGCCAATCACAATCCAGAAGTAAAACGTTTGCTTGGATACGAATGTTATGAGATCCTTATTCTCGATGCCGTTTTCTCTCGTCGTGGAATCGTCTCTCAGTAATGATGGTGTGAAACTGGTGAACGCGCGGCGCAGCATCGTATTGAAATGATTTTTATAAATTGCTCTGCAACAACATGGAGTTTATCTTGAAGAACATCGATTCCAAACTTTTGATCGGTGTGTGTGTGTGTGTGCAAAGTGAGCCGTCAGCTTTTCTCTGCCTCATTAGTGTTGTGTGTCTGATGAAGCAGAATGATGAAGATCTCCTATCGACCCTCTCTGCAGGAAGAGCTCTGGATAAACAGCACTCGGAGAGAGACGGGAGATTTCAGCTCGCCGTCTTTCTCTCTCACGCTGGATGATTCTTTCCAGAGCTGTCTTTAAAATCCTCATGAAGTGTCTTGAGAGTTGTGATTCCATTCAATATGTTGACGTACAGTATTTCCTTTTGAAATGTCAGTCATGGCGTGTTGAAGGGCAGCCAATAGCGTTCGAGATTCGCCAAGCCACACCCCCGGCCAATCCGAACACACCTGACAGTAGCTTAGCGAGCATGAAACATTGAGGAATTTACAAGAGTATAACAAGAGTGTTTTTTCAGCTGTGGAGAATTTCTTACCTCCGTCTTCACCCACGCCTGTCACTTTAACCAGGACAACGAATTTAGACGACAAGACGCTGTGTGATTTTGGAGTTATGGCGTACGTGTTTGAGTCGAGGTCGAGCTTCAGCGGCACTGATGGTGATGGAGAGACATCTGATGCGTCTGAGTGGTAGATAAAATGATGTTATTGATGGAGGAAGTGTGTAAAGCAGAATCATGTTGTCCATCAGTCTGAGGTGGCGACATTGCGACCCGCACTGAACAGCTCCGCCATCTTTCAAATGAAAGAACTCCAACTATGCATTCTTCCACAAGCGATGGTTGGAAAAGGGAGTAGTGTGCAGGAAGACACACGGCCAAAAACACACCAATGAACCATGTTTACTGCTAATGAGCTGCTACTGTAGAGAAAGACACGCCCCTGAGGGCGGGGCATGTATGTTCTGTAGAGCATTTAATTTTACAACAGGAACACACTCGAGAACAACCTCAGCCATGAGAAGAATGCTGCTGAAGTGATTTGTTCTGAGATTTACACACTCTGTGGAGTCATAGCTGGCTCGCTAGCTGGCTCGCTAACATGCTAACTAGCAAGCAGAGTAAAGCTCTCACCGATCCATGCACATCCTGGTGACCTGTAATGCAAACTATAATCTTGAAGGCCTCACAGGCTCTCGTTTGGTTGCGGAGGTACAGTTGGTGCTTCCTGGGTTAAAAAACCCCTTCACGTCATTATATTTTCATAAACAAGTAGATCAATAGCGTATGGATTCTAACCTCGGAGACTTTATGAGAGTAAACTCTTCAGTTATATAAAATGAGGAAAGTGAGCCTGTTTGTTAGTGGATGATGAAATGATCCTTTATTTTTACTTTATGAAAGTGAGCTTGTTTAGTTGTACCACTGAGAGCGGAACAATCAATAGCTGGAGAACTTTTAATGCGCCACTGTCCCTAATTTTCCGTGTATTTTGTGCAGACGTCCCTTGTCAGTGGTCAGCGTTTTCCCTTCCTCATTTAAGGCAGAAAAGTCCAGCGCTCAGATCAATAGCCAGACTTTTTTTCCCGTGAGTTTCAAAGACAGAGAGATCGTGCAGGGCTTAATGAAAGTGCTGGCTCTCAGCTCTCAGCCGGTGTGTGTGTGTGTGTGTGTGTGTGTGTCCCTTAGAGCTGTCTTCCTGCTGATGGTGAGCTAAAATGTGCCAGCTGGGCCTCTTAAACAGTTTGTCCTTAAAGAGCTGAAGATCCACCAAAGCTCTGTAGCTAAAAAGCAGCTCAGGGTTACGCTAAAGTCTCCTGCATGTCAGGATGATTATGTAATATTTATTAAATAACTATATTGATTTTTATGTTAAGGCTCAAGGAAACCTCAAATAGCCATGTTGTTATAATGCAGGGTTTGGGATTCCAATGGGGGTGCCAATATTTCTGGAAGCCTTTAAGGGTATGTCTGAGTCAAAGTTGAACTTGATTTCTTTTTTCCTGCAATGTGAAATACACCAAAAATTTCCTAAAATGGTTTCCCAGCATCAATTTGACCATTTTACTGAAAAGCAAAAAGTAGTTCCGGTTACTTTACGCTCTGAAGGTTTTGTGGTATCCACACGCCGTCAGAGCCCTAATGCGTGCAAGATTGAACCTGTTTATCTTATGGTGCGTTCAAGTCATGTTGGAAAGATCATATTTACGAGTTGAATGCACATGAGCGGCACTACAATGTCGTAATTATGAGGGGGCTCCGAGTTTCCGAGTTGGGGGCGTGTCAGGAAGAAAACATAGTGGAATCAGTGGATGCAGCGTCTGTAGCTGACGGTAAATTAGTCGAAATTGAATGTATTTAGCAGTGACGTCTTTGTCAGGCTTTTTTATTTACAATAAAACAAGCTAATTGCCTGCACAAAAATACGATAGCGTTGTACAATTACAATATAATAATGTAACGATAAAGTTTACAGTGGCTTCAGAAATTGATTAAAAACACAAAAAAGCAAAAAAAACACCTGATGCGCATTCTTTATGCTTCATTTTCTGGAAGTAGAGTTAAAAAACCTTGCTGTATTTTTTTTGTAGTTAATTAAGAGAAGGTACACCGCCATCTTGCTCCGAACAAAGTGACTTGAAGTTTGTAATTACGAACTTCCCAACTCGTAAATGCGAACTTCCCAGGTGGACTTGAACGCACAGTTTGAATGTAAGCTGAAGGAACGAGGATGCTTTCAGAAGTAATTAGTAAATGTTAAACTCTTTCATGATTTGTTTGTATCTACATGTGAGTTTGATTTAAAAAACTTTAATCAGACATTTTTATTAAAAATCACACACGGGAGTTTACTGGTGCAGTTCTGCTGCTTATGTAGGGAAAGAAATCCAGCGTATCTGCCACGGAGTCTCGATACAAACTTGGAAATGAATTGCACAATAATGCAGTCAGTGTGATTGGAGCGTCAGCATCTCGTGAAAATCAATAATGTGATTGTTTGTGGAGGCGGTGGATGGAGCTCGCAGTGAACACAGACACTCCCGCTGCGAATGACACTCCTGTAGTGTTTGTAATGTGTTTAAGGGGTTTGATTTACTCCCCAAGTGTCAAATGTATTTTCACATCGTCTCAGATTTATTTGGATTGTGGCTGTCACTTGGAAAAAAAAAAATCGAACAGGTTTTAGAGCGCCGTCAGCGCTCTTTATGTGTCTCTGCAGTTAATGATACACATACAGCAGCTCTGAGGACCTTCTTCTGTTATATTTGTTCCTTTGGTGCAAAACAGAGAGCTGACAAACTAAAACCATAATACCATTATATATAACCATTATATATAAGATTATATAAATCTGTACCAATCAGACAAAATAAAAGAACATTAAAATGGCTAATCAGTTAGTTTGAATATATTTATCTGTTATTTGGTTTGGTTTCAAAATGTTAATTAAACAAACCAAAAAGAAAAAAATGTCTGAAGGGGCGTGTAGATCTGAAAACATCCTCATTAACCACCACCAAGTGCGAGTACAAATCACGAAAATAGTCACCTGAGCACAGAGAGCACAGAGTCTGCGCTCAATAAACGATTAAATAATTATATAAATTAGTTTTAGTTTCTCTTTTTATTTATCCAAAGCTCCAGAATCTCCACATGGCATTTCTGCAGCACTACAGCTCTGTGCTTTGGCTCAGTGTTGCAGCTTCTATCCTCTAAAAAATCTACTGAAATACTGCGACCCAGAACACATGTTTGATTCAATTCCTGCAGGTGAGTCGATTCAGAGTCGATTCACTTCCTCACTGGAGTTCACATGGAAGAGTATGACTGCTGCCTAAAGAACTGCACTGAGGGGGAGAACACACACCACTAAACACTACTAACACACTGAACACTGTGGACGTGAAAGCACACTGAGATTCCCCTCTTGGAAAATTTAGAACTCATAAGGGGTCTTTGGTTCTCCCTCTGGGGAGCAATACATCAGAGTGTTTCACTATCAGAAATGATTCCAAGTAGAACCCTGTTAGGATGCTAAGAACCTTATACAACTATACAAAGACTCCTGGCAGGTTCTAGATGTTAAGAAGAAAAGAATGACCAGAATTTGGAGTTTGTACTGCACACATATCGGTAAAACATACAATCTTAGAAAGAAAAAGGTTCTTCAAGGGTTCTTTAAGGGTTAATTGGGCAACATAAGGGTTTGTAGCTTCCAAAAAGTTACTAGTTGGAACTCTGACAGGTTCTAGATAAAGAAAATAATGAGTAATAATTTGGAGTTCCTCACACTTACCCTTAAGGGTTGGGTTCTTTAAACGTTCTTTAAGGGATCTTTAAGGGTTTCAATAGCATTGTCACACACTGTAATGATGATACGGTTGTTTTTACCGTTCTCATTGTAACGGTTCTTAGATAGAAGTTGGAAAATGAACTCAAACTCTGACCTTCTACCAGCTTGTGTTCTAGTTTTTGGATGTGTGCTGTACACACACCCTTAGTGTCAGTCATCACAGTCGATGTTTATGGCATATGTATAAAAAATACATGTGGATCAGTCAAATCTGATCTGTTCCAGCGTTTCAGGTGAATATAGTCAGGGATCAGACTGGTGAGTCTTCACTCGTTAGCAGGAGGAGGAAAATACTCGCATATCTCATGACAGCTTCACAGGATTCTGCCTGGAGGTTTATAAAATCCCGGCTTATGGTGAGAAACATCAGAGCCGCTCGATGAGACGGTGCAGGTCGGCCGTGACGGTGCTCTGACACCCTCGCCTGGAGGAGCTGCTGAGGGAGCGAGAGAGAAGCAGAAACACTTCACCTCCTGTTTGGACCTCCATCACAAACGCTTGACTTTCTAGCCTTAAGCTGAATACAAATGCCGATGCACTTAAGTGGTGTGAATCCCACAGAGCAGAGGATCAGGCTTTCAGGGTTTATGTTTCTGTCCTGAGAGCAGAATACTCGTTTATTCCTTTAGTTTTTCATTGAAAGTAAAAGTGAACTTGGAAAAGTAACACAAAGGCCCAGAACTGCTGCTGACTTAAAGAGTAACACCAGAAAATATAACAAAACAATGACAGCATGGTGGCGCAGTGGGTAATGCCATCAGCGCCGTCTCACACAGTTCCATCCTGACCTCGGGTTACCGTCTGTCCCGTCTCTCATGACAAAATATTTCAATCAAGTCTAAAAAATGACACATACTTCAAACAAGCCGAGTTAATATAAGATTTGAGTCACCATGATCTAAGGGGCGTGGCCTATTTGATTAACAACCTGACGAAAAAATAAATGAGTGCATGCGTAACTGCATTGTGTAGAATTGTGCATTTTAATAGTTTATTACACAGATATTTGATGTAAAATAAAACACGTGGACATTCAGTGTTTATAGCTGCTGCTATGCTAGAAAGTAGCTAGCTTGTGTGAAGCGTGACCGCTCATCCATGTGCTTTAACTTTAACAATAAACAATAACATAATCCTTAGTTCTTACTTAAAAATAAAATATTAGTACAATATTAATACCCAATCATTATGCTTTGGAAATGATCAGTTATATATTTTGCCACAGCTTCATTGTTGGTGTGGTGCTTATCAAATATAGCTTGAAGCTCTGCCCCTATATAGAAAACGTGTGTGTGTAGTAGCCAAGCAAATAATCCTTACACCGCCTTTACGCATGCAGATGTTTCGAATAATCTCATCACTGCAAAAAAGCCCCCGGATTTTAACATTTGTTTTATTTATTAGGCAAACACAGAAATTTCGGCCTCTGAAAATTCTCAAAATGTTGGTGCATTTGCAATAAATACATTGA
>CM075012.1:27140116-27145116 GCA_037576675.1 Pangasius sanitwongsei | reverse complement strand
CTGCGATTTCAGCAACTGAGATCATCTCAATTCTGTGTAAATTAGTTATGATGCTGTAAAGATCAAATCCAAAATCACTCCTACACACTTCTATGTGCGCTCACACACTCCTACACACTCCTACACACCACTCACACACTCCTACACACTCCTGTGTGCGCTCACAGAACATCCAGAGCAGTCATGCAGTAGATAGTAGTAGAGAGTGTGTGTGTGTGTGTGTGTGTGTTTGGTCAGAACTCACTGCAGTGGTCCAGGAGGATCGGTTGTGATGAGCTCCACACAAGAACATCATCATCCAGATGAAGGTGCCGATGAAGCAGAACAGTGACACGGCCATGACGTACGCCTGAGGGTTCTCAGGAACCACTTTAGTACACGCTACTAAAATCCACACCAAGCCTCCAAATACCTGCGCACACACACACACACAAACAGGACAGGATGTTAACAGTACACAGTATATGTATGTGTTAAAATAAATAAATAAAAGCTGGACAGGCTACACTAAATCAGCCCCAGCACTGGTGTCCCAGCCGGAGTGTATTCCCAGCTTGCACCCAGTGTTCCCGGGATAGACTCCGGATCCTCCGAGCAGAATACAGTGCTTACTGGAGATTAATAAATGCTCGCATTTTGCTTTTCCTTCGACGCTAAAACACTGTTTTCCACCCCCAAAAATACATCTGTTCCAAATCTGTTTTGTAAAGTGGTATAAATCATGGAAGAGGTGAAATGCAGCTGATGGTCATGTGACCTCCACAATTCCAAAATGGCGAAATTCACTACAATGCTGTTTTCTCTCTTCACTCTCACTCACTTTCAGTAAGCACTTTATCCTGGTCAGGGTGGTGGATCCCGGGAATACTGGCCATGAAGCAGGAATACACCTGGATAGGACAGCAGTGTTTCTCAGGGCATCATGCACACACACACACACCTCGGGCCCATTTAGTGCAGCCAATCCACCCACCAGTATGTTTTTGGGAGAAAACAGGAGAACCCAGAGGAAACCCACAGGGAGAGTAACCTGAGATAGAACCTGGAGCTGTGAGGAGACACACTGCAGCACCACAACGCCCCGCTTTCCTGTAAGTTCATCTTTGATTTGTAAAGTGTACGAGTGACGTGACGCTGTGGTGTGTATAAAAGTGTGTTTATGTTCATTCTCACAGTCCAAACCAACAGAAGGAGTTAATGTAAAGGTCATGGGTCAGACACAGCGCCCAGGATCAGCATGACATTCTTCTGTTCCTTGTGGACAGAAATCCATTCAGAAAAAAGGTAATACCAAAACACCAGTTTCATATTTACCCGTGTGTGTGTGTGTGTGTGTGTGTGTGTGATTGTTTTGTTAAACAATTGGCTGATCATTACAGCACACACATTAGCAATTAGAAACACCAATAGCATAAAATAGCAGCATTAAACACACACACACACACACACCATCCCTCCTGTCTATGTAGAATAATGAAAAGTAAGAATGATCTCACAAGTTCAGGTAGGAAGAGAATATCAGGGACGGAGCAGCAGATCGACATTCCACTCGGCAGCATCCCAACACTCGCCATGGTGTGTGTGTGTGTGTGTGTGTGTGTGTGTGTATATCCACACTTCTAACTTCTACAGGTGAGAATGAGCAGGAGTGTGTGTCTGTGCCTATGTTTTAACACTGGCTTGTGGAAAAACCAGAATTACACACCTCACCAGAAAATGTGTGTGTGTATGTGTGTGTGTTAGGGATGTAACCGAATATGAATGCATTTGGATTGTACAGATATTTTTGTACTAAACAATAAGCACTGCATGTTTTCTGAAGTTCTTAAATGATCGCCATTAAAAGAAAATCTTCCTGTAAAATCATGCGGTTATTATAATGGAATGAAGCTTAAAGGACGCCATTTTGACTCGCAGAAACACTGCGTTCAGCTTTATAGAAGATTCTGATAGCGTGAATTTTTCTGATCTTTCTGGAATGTAACAAACCCAAAAACCCAAGGTGGCTGTTGTCAGCTGTAAATAACAGATTGTACCAGCAGTATATTATTCAGTATTGTTCTGACACACAGTCAGCTTGCCTTCTCAGTCACATTAGGTCTTTCCAGAAACCTTTCCTGAAAGTTCCACAGAGTGTGTAATGTTAGCTTTCTCAGTAGAACTCATTACAAGTTTTGCCCAGTGTTTAGCATATTTTCAGCATGATAATAAAAGTGCTTTATATCTCACAATAAATATAACCTGTGTCTTTCTGATTCCAGCAGCAGCAGCTTTTAGACACAAATCTACACAATCCAGCTGAGACTAAACACTGGGAAAACACTGAGAGTTGGATATAAAGTGTTTGAGAGTGTAAATCTTTAGTGTGTCCATGTGGAACCGTCTACAGCTGGAAAGAGTGACACATGAGTGCAGAAGCTCAGAGCTGTTATCCTAAATTTGTCCAAAAAAAAAAAAAAAAAATGCTGTGAAAGTGCACAATCTATAAACACAATGTGATTGTGGAAATAAGCCAAATGTGGAGAATAAAATGGAGCAGACACCAAAGACAGGAGAGGATTTATTCATCTTTTTATTAAGGTTCTTTTTCATAAACAATCTGTAACAGTCAAACTGAAGGCTGCGGAAAACCCACACAAGCTGTAGCTCTACTTTAAAAAACTGACCTCTTAACATATTATTATTATTTGTATTTTTATTATTATTATTATCATTATTATTATTATTATTATCATTATTATTACTAAATACCTGCCATCCAATCACAAATCAGGGCCATCCTGCACCCTCGTCACACCCGTTAATTAACATGCACATGAGTGATATCTGCAGAGAAGATGGACGAGGCCAAGAAGCACTGCTCTAACATTTCTATTGTATGCTGATGATGTCATCAAGGTGCGACTCATTTAAACACAGTTTTTAATAGACATGAAATAAATGCCACACTTGTTTTTAAAGTTTATTCATCTCTGTAGTTTTCTCTCAGTGTGAATTGTCATTAATCAAAAAGTTTCAAACACACACTGACCTACAGAGCGACAGCATTAAATCCTCAGAGTAAAGACGAAAAAAATCAGCTTTCTCTTTTACAGGAATAGAGTGAATACACAACCATTATTACACTAACTAATGTCTGACAGGCTGAAACACACACACACACACACACACACACGCACATACACACATGCTTATTCGAAACACCTTGGTTTAAAAAATCTTCCAGCGGATGGCAGAGAAGATGGTGTGAATGGTGTACAGCAGTGTGGCGATGAAGGAGAACACCTGTAACACATGGAGAGACAGACACGATGAGAGTGAGACAGAGAGACAGACACAGTGAGAGTGAGACAGAGAGACAGACACAGTGAGAGTGAGACAGAGAGACAGACACAGTGAGAGTGAGACAGAGAGACAGATAGAGAGACAGACAGTTTGTGTACCACAGCAGAGATGTCCAGTCTGTAGACTTTTAGTAGATCTTCCTCTGGTGCAAGGTTATAAGCCTGCCCAATCCCAATGGTGACAAAGGCGAGCAAGACTGAAGCACTGAGATACAGCATAGCAGCTAAACCGTGATACAGCACATCCTACACACACACACACACACAGAGAGAGAGAGAAAGTATTTAATGAATTGGAACATTGACATTTCCCTCAAATGTGAGATCTTGATATCTTTTTTCTAACTTTTTTAAAAGCAGCTGATCTAATGTTAAAATTTTGTACTGAAGCTTTAAAATTTGTAAAATCTATTTTCCTATTTATTATTATAATTTATTTCAATTATGTATTTTATCCTTTTCACTTTAAATTCATTTTTTTGTGCATAGAAGTTTTTCATATTTTTTAATGCAACACAGTTGTATCGCTGCTTATCAAACTTACATATTCTGTATCGTAAAAATGTCTTCAGGTATCTGGACATGATGCTTTTGTCATATTGTGTGAACTCCACCATGTGTGTGTCATGTGTTTAACAAGAGAATGCCGTGTGTGTGTGTGTGTGTGTGTGTGTGTGTAGACTAACCCCATTAGCCCAGGAGGATCGGCTGTGATGAGCTCCACAGAGGAACATCATCATCCAGATGAAGGTCAGGCAGAAGCAGAACAACGACACGGCCATGACGTACGCCTGAGGGTTATTGGGAAAGATGTACGTACACGCTACTAAAATCCACACCAAGCCTCCAAACACCTGCACACACACACACACACACACACAAACACACACACACAGAGGAATGTAATCAGATCAGCACTGCTTTAACACAATAAGAAGATTTATAATAACAAAATTACAAACATTACACAATAGACAACACTTTTTTTTAACACTTTAAGAGATTAGTAAAAATAAAGGCATCTATACACACACACAGCCACATGCACAGATACACACATACACACACAGATACACGCACGCACACAGAGACACACATGTAGAAAAATAAAAAGTAAGAATGATCTCACGAGTTCAGGTAGGAAGAGAATATCAGGGAGGGAGCAGCAGATTGCCAGTCCACTCGGCAGCATCCCAACACTCGCCATGGTGTGTGTGTGTGTGTGTCCACACTTTTGTGTCTAACTTCTACAGGTGAGAATGAGCAGGAGTGTGTGTGTCTGCCTGTTTTTTAACACTGGCTTGTGGTGGTGGTGGTGGTGGTGGTGGGGGGGGGGTATGGGCAGGGGCTTGTGCGTCACCCAAAGAAGAACCTGAGTGACAGGATGAACAGGAAGAACACGCACATCAGATACATACCAGAGCACACTGATATGTAAAGGAGTGGTGTTACTGTAACCCTGATTATTTTCCTCTTATTTGTTCCTCTTATACCACAGCAACTTACTAAAAACTACAGCTGTTACTCAACATGTCATACTTTTTATCCGTTTACAGTTGCATTTAACATATGTGAAACAAGTTCCTGTTGTCACTTACGTTATAGCAGCTATAAACAGTCGTTCCCTCACCAGCCTCTTTATTCTCTCTCTTCAAG
>CM075012.1:27128378-27135878 GCA_037576675.1 Pangasius sanitwongsei | reverse complement strand
CCTAATTCCGCTGTAATGTGGAATGTCAGAGGGGTTTGGTTCTTCTCCAGGCCCGGATTGTATTTACGGCTTATTTTCTTGCTGTTCTGTTCGTCTCCGTGGCCTCGGGGTCACGCGCTCGGTTCTAACAGATCAGAGAAATAAATCTCTTCCCCTTTATGACTCTGTGGCTGGAACTCAGAAACCTCTCTCGCAGCTTTTACAGGTCCGTAAGCGCTTTTTTAAAATCCACTGATCTTTACTTAACGAGAGATAAAAACCGGGAGAAACACCACAAATCCAGACACTGATTGAGGGTTCTCGTGTCATCGGGAGATTCCGGGGTTTTAAAGAAGACGTTTAAAGAGACACGAGAGAGAAAGAAAAATAAAAAACAGCTCCTCTATGTAGAAAATCAGGTCCATCACATAACTTGGAGACGCAGTGCTCTATTAAGACCAGGATTATTTACAGTAATAAAACCACTTCTACACACAGCGCTGCTGAATGCTGGATTCTGATTGGTCAGAAGGTGTTGATTAATTCTCTATAACAGCAGCTCTGACAGTAGTGCAGGTTTATATTATGGTAATGCTCTTGTTCTGATGCGTTATTGTTTCTATAGCAACAGGTCGTTCACAGGGACGTGTACAGCGGACGCTCCACTGATAATAAACAGATTTAAAAATGTGTGTGTGATGTGGTGAGGTTTTCTGTGAGGTGCTGCATTGCATTGTGGGACTTTGAGACTTTCTGGATTTGTCATTAGCACGATGTTGAACGCAGAGCTCGAGGACCCGAGTCCGGGTTTGAGATGTTTTCTGTATTGACTTGGACTTGTCTCAGAGTTACTAGCGTTTGTAGTTGAACAGTGTTGCTCTAAAACATGTTGTACAACACCGTGTCTAGTTTATACTGCACTTCTGTGCACCTTTGGACATTTTCACAATTTCTTCTGATAATAACTTGCTCACATTTCTATATTAGTCTTGATTATTAATTGTAATCAACTTCAAGCTTTTTCATTGCACATCTCTTATACTTTCTGTTCTTTGTTATAGTTGTAAATTCATGTCATGCTGCATGTATAAGGCACCGATAAAGGCTCAGAGGCGCAGAGGCTCCCAAAACCCAAAGTCTGGACTCATTAGATGCTCTCGCCTCGCTCTCGCCTCGCTCTCGACTCGCTCTTGGCTAGTCCTGCTCTTGGACTTGTCTTGAACTCGACAGTAGCGGTCTTGACTGCAGCCTGAGTTGAACATTGCTGGATTTATTTTTTTAAACAAGCGAAACATGACCGTTATGTTTGACATCAGCACAACGCACAACCGCTAACTTCTCATTATCATTAACATTAGCATCAGAGTCACTAAACACATCACACATATTTCATTATAAACATATTTACCTTTAACAAGATGTCTCTCAACAACAGAAGCACTAAAGATGAAACCGTTCCAAACAGTCATTTAGCTTTAGGAACAGCTGTTCATTGTTTTATGAAGAAAACAACATCTATTTGTAACCTAACAAAGAGGTGTGAAGGTCATGGTGTGGTTTATTTGCTAACAGTTGTGTGCTAGAGCTCGTCTCTTTAAGCTCTGCTCTCCTGTGAGACGTGTAATTGTCAGATTAAACGAGATCGTGTACGTCGTAACAGGACCAGAACTGAAACTGTAGACGTTTAATTGATGTCAATTGTGCAGATGGATGAAAATAAAGGATGTAAAACACTGAGGCTAGCGATTGCTTTTTCCAATTTTTTCTTAAGGTCTTGCGTGCAGAGATCAGGACGCATGCTAAAATACGCACATGATGACACAAATTAAATGTGTATCATTTATTATAAAAAAAAATAACACCATACTTATCTGTACGTGTTTCCACTAGGAAGCATTTTAACCAATTAACAAGATGACTAGCATAGCTAGCTAACAATTTATATTTATACACTTCCTAAATGTAACCATGGGAACGACTTTTCACAATCTAAGTACACAAATATCATCTTAGCATAGATACAAACACAGTTATACTTCTCAAACAAAGCAGGACCTTATGGCTAAGAGAGCGCAAACTAGCATAGCTAGTTAGATACTTAATACTAGCTAGCAAGTTTATTTTGTTATGTTAGCAAAAAAAAAAAAAAGGCGTAACCTTTGATTTGTCAATTTATGAACATAAGCATGTTTTAGCCGAGATATAAAATAAGGAGTGGTTTTAACATAACTAGCTAGCTCTATATGCAGCATGTTAGCTAAACTATGAGTGAGTTTCTAGCAGTTAGCCAGCTGGCTAAGTTAGCTAATGTTATTGATTATTAGCTAATGTTTTTGATTTAGTCTGAGAAACAGGAACACATGGGGGTGTGTATATTGTTTATATTGTTGTTTTTAATAGTTTAAAATGAAGTGTTCAGATGATAAGAACTCTGATGTCTTAGTGGACCATAAATATTGACACCCCTCGGCTTTTTTGATCCACGGTCATGTGATTGGCGATTAAAAACGCGCGAAAGAGTTTCACAGAATAATAAAACTGCAGTGTCTGGTCTTCTGTCACATTTCTAACAGCTATTAATTTTCTTTTTGTTAATCCATCATATGATGTAACACCTAATTTCTCTGATTCGTCTGCGTTTCTCTGGAAACTCGCCATTCCTGATCCGGCGCTCTCAGACACACCAGACACGTGTAATGAAAATTTCTGTGCCATTACAGAAGCGAGTGAGCGTCCCTGTCTCCCCGGTGTCTTTAGACTGGAGGACATGTTAATTAAGATGGGTAATTAAGCTAGCAGCGTGAAGCACATTCACGTTTTCTTCCTCTGATGGAGCTCTAATTTCGCCGCCACGGTACAATTACACTTTTCCAGTGGCCTTTTCAGAGTGTCCGTGTATCTCAGAATGAGATCAGAATGGCTTTTACAGCACGCAGAAACACATTTCACTTACGAGGAATTTGACTGCTCAGACGTTTATGTCCATATTTAATAGAAGGCAAGAAGAAAAACGTGTTCTAGATCATTCTGCTCCTTCCACTGAACATTAACATTTTTAACACGTAAAATGTGCATTCTGTTTATGAAAATATTTTGACTCAAATGTTCACATTGAGATTAATGAAGCGAAAAAAAACCCCATTAAAATTCTGGATTCTGATTTTTCAGAAGGTGCTGATTAATTTTCTATAACAGCAGCTCTGACAGTAGTGAAGTTTTCTTAAAGTAAGGAGATGGTTGTTTAACATGTGTGGAAGGAGTCTCCAGTGTCAGCGCTTTGTAACAGTCAGAGGTGAAGCTGTAACTTTAAGTTATTTATAGGCTCGTCTGCATTACTCTATCGTGTTTCATTTTTCCTTCACGTCACCTATTTCTGATGTCAGGACACTCCTCGTTATCGCGTATATAAATGTGTAAAAGCGCTTCTCCTCGTCTCGGCGATGAATGGAAACTTTTTTGCTGACTCCTGTAGCATGAACACCTTTTGGGCTCCTTTCCTTATTTATGTGTCCTCGTTAAAAGTTTTATTCGGGAACAAGACAAAAGAGGCACCTGTGTGTGTGTGTGTGTGTGTGTGTGTGTGAGAGAGAGAGAGAGAGAGAGAGAGAGAGTGCAGCACAGAACCTGGCGTTTCTTCACCAAAGGATATTGTTTTGCCTTTCATTCCTATTTTTATTTAATGTGTGAGGCAGGTCAGCGTCTCTCCATCACGCCTCATCATCCCTCGCTTCCACTGAAAGAGGGCGCCTCTCTAGGGGACATCTCTAGTGGATGAATATTTGAACAGATGTGTTGAGGACTTTCTCTTGTGTCTCTCAGGAGTCTTGGGTTCTCTGAGAAAGTGTGAGTGTGCGATAGAGAAAGAATAGAAAAAGAGAATTGAAGAGTGAGAAAGTGAAGGATAGAGAAAGGTGAAAGGTAATGACTTCACCGAGGCCCATCATCATCATCCCTCATTCCTACTGAGGCTGAATAGTGAACGAGGGCGCCTCTCTAGGAGACGAAAATTCAAACAGATGTGTTTGAAGTCTTTCTGAAAAGAAAGAGAGGAAGCGAGTGATGCAGAGTGCTCTTTGTGCTGTTCCTCTATCCACAGGTCCTGTTTGCTCAATTCCTGATTGCTAAGTCGACCATAATGTGTGATTCGTTCCATCACTAATTCAAATATTTTTAGCCCAAAAAATTTTTTTTAATGCTGTTGAAATCTCAGCATTTCTCTCTCTCTCTCTCTCTCCCTCTCTCTCTCCATTCTCTGCTTGATTTCAGAGTTCTTCAGTCAGTGACTTTTAATCCTGAATAAATAACAGCGGAAGAACTGATTGTTCTGTGGGTAAATTTTATTATTATTTTTAAAAAAATATCATATCATGACTATTAGCATTGTAACTGAATATTAATACATAATTTGGAACGAGTAGTAATAATTATTTTATTATTATCATTTAAATAATTTTTTAAACTATTTACTTGTACATTTGCATTTCATCATTCTTCATTGTTATTAAAAGAAAATATTATATGGCCATTATAAAGAAATGCTGCTAAAACGACGCCATCTTGACTCGCAGCAGCACTGCGTCCAGCTTTGTGAAGGATCCCGACAGCGAACTTTTCTGGAATACAACAAACTGAAGTAAATCTGATAAAATAATATCTGCTACTGGCTTTTTGCCTTTTGTTACCAACAATACACAGCAGCTGTCTGATCTGGGAAAGACATTGTTCCTTTGAAAGAAAGTTCCCTCACTTACTCAGTCACATTGAATAAAAAAGTTTTCCAGAAAGTTCCACGGGGTGTCAGAGTGAGACGGATGATGAACTCGAGTGATGTAGCTGAGGCTGAGGAACTGTACAAGTTCAGGAGTTAAGTCATGTTCTCCAAATTGAAAATTGTTGTTAAAATTTTGTGAATGAAAAATGATTTCTTTTCTAGCAGCTCTGTTTTTTTTTCTGTTTTTCACTGTTTCTGCTGACGTAATGGAAGGATTCATATTTAATAATATTAAAAATAAAACAACCTTCAAGTTTAGGCCACGCCCACTTCTGCTGCGATTGATCCGTCCTTAATTCCTTGATCATGCGTCTGATAGACAAACATCAACAATTAAGCAAAGTACACATGAAATAAAGTCAAAATAATGATTATTTCAGTGTGTAATCAATGTTGTGTATTTAATATAAAATGAATTCACTTATATCGCTTCAGGGAGTCTCATTTGGTAAAAACGATCACCCTGGAATCGTTTTCTTTCATCCTTTCTTCATTTCCTCGGACAGAGGAGCTAAGACGAGAGGCAGGGAAATGAGGAGGCGCAATTATAGAAATGAGAAGCACTCATCGAGAACCCAGTTTATAAAAATAGGCTAAGGATGGCTTGACATCAATGACATCATTTGCAATGCATTATGGGAATTTCTCAGGAGGGAAATTAATAACACAGTGTTTTTATTTTTTGGAGTATTTCTTATTTTTCTTTTCTTTTTGATCTCTAAATTTGTGATTCGCCTCATAGCTGCTCGGATCAGTTCGACACTTTAAACTCTATAAACTGTGTATGTCTACGGAAGATAGAAAGTTCTGGAACCTAAAGCGTTGAAAAAAGAGATTGTGGTCAGTGTTCAGGTCCATCACAACAGCCCAGTGTAGTGTTTATTTTATATCATATGCCATTTTTATGTTTTGGAGGCTGCCGTTATTTCTGGAATTCATAAAGGGTGCCAATATTTCTGCACCGTAAATCTATTTCTTTCTAAATATCTACAGAGGGAGAGAAGCTCCTAGAACCGAGAGCTGAATCAAATAAAGGTTATTAATTTAAACATGACAGTTTTCTCTCTCGCTCGATGACATCATGTCATCACTCCTGTTCGGAAATTTCAGTCATTTGTATCCGAGGTGTGTAACACTATCCGTCCTCCTCCTCGCTGTCCTCCTCCTCCCCTCCGATTTGGCCTTTATCTTCTCACCATGGAGGTGTGAATTGATTCGCAGCTGTTGATGGTGTAATTACGGGTTTTCAGCCTGTGGCTGTGGGTGAAGTGGAGACACGGAGGGTCAGGCGGCTTCCTCTCATCATTCCAGCCAAAATTTTACAGCATTATCTCAAAAAATGGAAAAACAGATGGAGGAGCAAAGTGGTGAGGAGCTGTGGAATGAAAATATAACTCATGAAATGGGGCTGCTGGCATGAGGCCACCTGGAAATTAGAGACTTGGGCCATTTTTCTTAAGAGATGTTCCACATCGATCAGAAATCCCATAATTACAGTTATCTCTGCTGTTAATATAGAGTGTTATTTCCACCATGCTGAAGTATTGTAAGAGATAATGTGCACTGTGTGTGTGTGTGTGTTCAGTTGCTTTTCAACAATTACTACATTCGCACTAGCGAGTGACAAAACGTGCGTTTTCTACACGAAACTGCGACTTCAGTGTCATCAACATGTGAGTCAAGATTTTCCCAACTCTTTTTAAATGCTGTAAAGCGACAAATCCAAACGATTACCTCATGTGGTCTGACGTTTATTCAGTTCCCTGCTCAGGACTTTGTTTGACGCACAAATGTAAGAAAAACTGCCAATTGTGGTTTCATCTTATCCTGTCATCCTCTCATTAAATGTATACAGAGGCATTATGGAGAAAAATAAAGCTTGGAAGGAAGTAGCAGAGATCGTTGGTGGCTCTGGTGAGTGTATGTAGCTAGAAGAGTTAGCTTGCTTTGCTAATCTAATCCGAGAACGAAGCCGAGCGCTTAACATGTAAAGCAAACTCAGTAGTGTTTTATTTAGTTTGAGTGTAGCTTTAGAAACAAAATATAGCTACTACCATTTCACATCGGAACTAAAAAACAAACAAACAAACAAAAAACCACACGGAAGGCCACGCCCACAAATGATAACAGGAGCAATTAGTACACGCCCACAAAAGACAAAATACAAGCGGAACAACCGACTTGTTACTTGCTAGTGTGAAGGTTGGGTTAGGGTGTTTGGTTTCCCACGACACGTAATTAAACGAACCGAAACACACACACACACACACAAAAAAAACCCCATGAGGAGTGTGTAGGGCTGAAACTGTGTGTTTCTCTTTATCCACCATTTTCCTCTTTCAAGAGCACCAGTATTCCTGAGTTTCCTTGAAGGGTGCCAATATTTTTGGAGTTTACAGTACATGCATTTCTTTCCACATGTATACGGTGGTTCTGCAGACCGTCAGTAATCCCACTGAAGTAAAAGAGTGTGATGAAAAATGAAAATGCCTCAGGTTTTTGTGTCACTTTATTGCTAAATGCTAAAAGTTCTGGACGTCTGCACATCAAACGTAAAGATACAGATTTCACACGTCAAAGTGGTTCAGTCCAGAATCTCGCTGAGAGACTTTTTTTAAGAGCCACACAGCCACACGCTAAAGATAGACGGAAAACAAAAACGCTAAATTTAGCACTGTTCGTTATTTATTTTGGGAACTAGAGGACGAGCTGCAGCTTGTCTCCTCACCTACAGGTGGCACTGTGGATCT
>CM075012.1:27120878-27123378 GCA_037576675.1 Pangasius sanitwongsei | reverse complement strand
TTTCTCTCAGCTCGTTCATAATGGGAATTTTCGTGTGTTTTGTTTTGACAGCGGAGCAGACAGCAGATTTTTACTGAAAGCCCTGTTGTCAAACAACATTACTTTCCCCCGCCGGCGTTGCGCTCGCTCTCTTTGTGCAGCCATCAGAGACCAAAGCAAGCGAAGTATCCAGCAGCAAAAAGCGGCAAAAATAAAAACAAAGCTTAAAAGAACACACTTTGTTCACATTTCAGCGTTTCGCCTGCAGGGTGAACTCGTCTCATCGCTGATTCTGTGGGAAAGATTTCAGAGTGGGGTTGTTGCTCGTTCCGAGTCCTCATACACTGTGGCATAAAAAAATAAATAAATAAAACTAATGATCGGTGTGATGAAGCGGAGTTACTGTTACCACCCTGAAGTTGATTATTTTCCTATAACAGCACTCCCTGAAATGCTTTATTCTGCTTACACTACAGCAATCTGCATACGATTACAATTTTTATTTATTAAAGAACAACATGGTGGACTTTGCATCCATTTAGTTGTATCACTTACATTCTTGCAGCTATAAACAGTTGTTCCTTCACCAGCCCCTCTGTTTTTTTCTCTCTGTTGAAGTTAATAAGACAAAAAAAAAAAAAAACGCAGCTTAATGCGAAACCACAAAGTGTAAACGCCTCTGTCCTGAAAACGTACAGCTTTACCTCTGACTGCTAGAAAGCACTGACACGTGTTAAAGAAACAAAAATGTGTCACTTGAGCATTTCAGAGAAACCCACACAGAGCGGGAGTTAAATCTGCCCCAATGTGAGAGTAGAAACAGCCTCGCTGCCCAATTGCGCGAGTCGTGAAGCACAAAATGGATGGCAGAACACCCGTAAAGCACCTCTGCACCACGGAAAACCATAAAGGAGGCAACCGACTGGACCTCGTCCTCGCAGCATCACTGATCTCTTTACCACTCTCATCTGATCATCTTATCATCAGTTCGCCAGGGTTTCATCCTGTCGTAACCTCCGCTCGCTCCACGCCATCATTCCCTCTCCTGCAGTAAATGAGGCCACAAATAATCTTTGCTCTGTATTAACCTCCTGACTCGACACGCCGCCGTCCTCCGTCCCTCAGATCAGCGCTGACTTCCAAACAACGCTTTACAAATAAATATCACGCTCAGTGTGCCTCAGAGGAAATGTCAGATTTTTCCCACAAATTTTATTTTTCTTTGAAAAGATATTGGTACATAAACAGGGTCAAAAAAAGCAGAACAATTCCATATGCAACTCAAACTGGAACTACATTCTCATCCAAATCACGTCTAACACCTTGAGACTTCAGGCCACGCCCCCTACCTGACCCTGATGCCATGTCGACGACATGAGGAAGTGCTTCTTCAGTAAAACGAGTAAGTTCAGGGTGCCGTGTGGAAAAGAGAGGATTCATTATGGATGCTGGATGAATATTCGCCAAGTTAATCCTCTTGATTGAAAACACAAAAGAATGAGCAATTTGTGTGAATGAGCTCACCGAACCATCGCGTTCTCCCGGCCCGGCTTTGTCCTTAATTGCGAGGAGTTTTATTGATTTATGCAGAAGAGCTGAAGTCAGGCCATTATGTCAGAATGTCAGTGAGTGAAAATGTGGCAAGATGCAGATAAGTGTTTATTCAAACACACACTACTTTCACCTCATGGATCCACGACAGCACTCGCTCGTGACGGGAATGCGAGAAGTGAAACTAACGTGTGTGGGAAATTAGGACTCGGAGGTATTACAAGGAGCACTTAATAGAAAATGGTACTAATATTTCCTTCAGAAATTAATTAAATGTAAACAAAACTACTATAAGGATTAAAATGGATTTAATAAGGAACTAAGAATGAAGAAAAACTAACTGAGCACCAGAAGGAGAAGCTTGTAGGCTTCAGGTTGATAGGAGCTTGTAGGTGTGAGGAATATGACCAGGAATATGACCTTATAGACCCTAGAACCAAAGGAGCAGGAGCATGTAGGCTTGTTCCTATGGACCTTGGAGAGCAGAAGTTGAAGCTTGTAGACCTAGGGTTAGGTCTAACCCTAACCCTAACCCACCAAAACTGAACTGCTGTTCATCCCAGGTGATTCATCCCCATCTCAGGCTCTTGCAATCTCCCTGGACAATTCTCTGCTCTCGCCTACAGTTACTGCACGCAACCTTGGGGTAACCATGGACAATCAACTGTCCTTCTCCTCTCACATTGCCAATCTGACACGCTCATGTCGCTTTCTCCTCTATAACATCAGAAGAATTCGTCCATTTCTTTCCACACAGGCCACACAGATACTTGTTCAGTCCCTTGTCATTTCAAGGCTAGACTACTGCAACTCACTCCTGGCAGCTCTGCCTCTGAGCACCATTCGTCCTCTGCAACTGATTCAAAATGCAGCTGCACGATGCAGCTGCACGATCAACCTTCCTAAATTTTCCCACACCACCCCATTGCTGCGCTCCCTCCACTGGCTTCCTGTAGCTGCCCGCATCAGA
>CM075012.1:27083350-27120778 GCA_037576675.1 Pangasius sanitwongsei | reverse complement strand
TTTGTGACCTAGTGAGCCAATATCAGAATGTATTTTTGATAGACTTCAAAACACTATTGTAAGTCGCTCTGGATAAGAGCATCTGCCAAATGCCATAAATGTAAATGTAGACCTCAGGAAGGCTGAAGCAGGAGCTTGGGAGGATACTAGGAGGATTCTAGGAGAAAGATCTTGTAGATGTCAGGTTAGGAATTTAAGGAGCAGGACCCAGAATGGTAGAAGCAAGAGCTTTTAATCCTCAGCATGGATTAAATAGATGTTACTACTACTAACAGAAATAGATGTTAGTAGATGTTTGTAGAAGGAGAAGTATTGCCTCAGGACACCAGAAGAAGGAACTTGTAGGCTCCAAGTTAGCAGGAATAGGAGCTTGTAGGTATCAGGATGGTGGGAGCGGGACCTTGTGGGCCTCAGGATAGCAGCAGAAGAAGCAGCTGGTAGTCCAGATGATTGCAGGAGTAGGAGCTTGTACAGATGCTTGACTCAGACCGCGCTGTGGCTCCACTGCGTTACGCCTGACCGACTTAGCGACAGACGACAGAAAACAAGATTTTTTCTGACACACTAACATGAGCTCAAGGTCACTTTTATTGTGGAAAAGAATATTCAATGTCTCCTAAAAGGAAAATTCTGAGAAAAATTCAGCATGGATGCCCCTCTCCTGTCAGGGATGTCTTTCACAGCTGAAAGGAGCACGCCAGTATTTTACAGATACACCCAATCTCATCCAAAAGTGCGAGATGCATTTATTCCAAAAGAGTCACGGTCAGCCTCCTCAGCTCCCGCAAGACGACGATTGTTAGGCGAGTGAAAAGATTCCTCTGATATTATGACCAACTCCAGCTCTCAGACGTTTCCGCAGCACACTTCGACCTTTTATTTGGGTAGAAGAAGGTATTTTTGTCTCTTTGTCCTTTGCGAATCACACAAAAACACGACCGGAAGTCACGTCCTGGCATTTTAGCGTGAGTGAGTGTGAAGTCATATGTCGCATTAATGAGAGGCTTCATGATTCATGTTTAATATTGTGAGGAGTTGAGTGTTGCCTTCTCTACCTTTAAAAGTCAGCTGAGTAATTGTGTTTTTGTGGGTTTTTTTCTGTGCAGTTGTTTTTTTTATTTCAGCCCTTTAGAGTGATGCTGTGACGCTCACCTCAGGAACTTCAGCAGTTCTCCTGAATGTCAGGTTTATTTATGAAGCCCAGAATCGAAAACATGACATCATCAGTGGGCTTTACGGGTCTTTAAATAGCAGACGAAATCAAACTCAGTGTTTCAGACACTGCTACGGGTGCTCATAAACATGAGCAACAACAAGCCATGCAGCTGTCTCAGTATAATATCACTGTTATAACCTGCACTATGTCAAGAGGTTGTCATGTCAGCGCTTCCACTTTTTTAAGTGTCACCTTAGTTCACCTTAGTTCATTTTTAAAAAATTAACCCTCAACTACATGTCACATTATAACCATGATATGACAGAAGGTCACTGAGCTCTGAAGTCAGTTGTCATGACGTTCTAAAGTACATGTCATAACACAGCCTCATACTCAACATCACAAAAGAAGCGTGCAGTCTTTACGACTTACGCCTGTTGAAATAAGCTTTTATAAATCTTCATATGGGTTTGTCATGAAGGGCTTATGTAGCCTTATGAACAGTGTGTGATTCAGTACACTCCTAACACACACACACACACACTGTTGATGTCTAATGTGTGTGTGTGTCCCCTGCGTTCTCATGCCTTGCGTTTGTGCTAACATCTCTCGGCCAATAGGAACGCAGCGTACTGGATATGAGCGTAAGTGTGAAATGATGAGGTCTGCATTTATTTTTTGAAATTTTAACGATTTTCGGTTGTAACTCAGACGTTTGGAACCAACTCTATATTCTGGAGGTTATTAGGAACCCAGATATTGATTTTTCTCCCACTTTTGTACAGCAGTGTCGGAGTTTTCGGCTTCTTTTGCACTGTGTTTGTTTGTTAATAACAGGTGGGAAGCGGGAATTGATTAAAGCTGTTTGTTCTGTTTATTGATCTGCTTTTGGTCCGAATCAAACCTCCGACACGGCGAGTTTATTCTGCCTGCTTTTTATCACGCCTCCCTTTTTTCCTCAGTGTTAATGTGTTTTTATCAACCTGCACCGCAATCGAAGACAATTTACCTGAAACCTACGATAATTACAGAACCTTCGTCTTCTCTCATTCGGGGTGATGTTTGTGGTGAGAGCGACGCTGTGGACCTTCCGGTTTTGCAAGAATGGCTTCTGTAATGTCCGCTGCACGTGACGCTCTCTCAGCTCAGCAGCCACTGGGGGGCGCTGCACATACCCCTGGAGGATGTGGAACTCTCCCAACACACTCCCAAAAGTGTTTTATTGACATCATTATTAATAATAATTGTTTTGGACAAAAATATCCCTGTTTTTACACAAATCTTTTGATTAGAACTGTGTACTGTATTAGCTCTCGATTAGCATTGTGTATTAGCTCTCGATTAGCACTGTGTATTAGCTCTCGATTAGCACTGTGTATTAGCTCTTGATTAGTTCTAGATTAGCTCTGTAAATTGGTTCTAGATTATAATACTGTGGATAAAATCTAGACTCTCTGTATTACATGCATTAGTGCTAGATTGTCTCTGTGCATTAGCTCTTGATTAGCACTCTGTGTTAGTTCTAGATCAGCTCCATGTGTTAGTTTAAGATTAGTTCCACTGTGCATCGGTTCTAGATTAACACTGTGGATAAGATCTAGATTGTGTCTGTGCATTGGCTCTAGATGCTAAATGCTGTGTATTAGCTCAAGATTATCTCTGTGTATTAGCGCTACATTAGCACTGTACATTAGCACAGCTATGCTACATTCCTGCTGTGACTGGCAGTAAAAGCGGTCGTCTCTTCGTGCAGCAAATCTCCTGCTGGGTTTTCTTCTGCTTCAGGAATTCACCTGCTGAAGATTATTAAAGCGGTTCAACACCTTCTCACCTCACCATTCCTCAAACATCAGCACTTTTTTCTTTTTGCTGGGCAGCAGACCCGCTAGCTCGCTAACTCGCCGTCTCCTCACTTACACGCCTCATTAATGCGGACGGTGGAATCATTTCTGAAAAGCAGCTCCTAAAACACATCAGAAGCCTCAGTGAAGATCAGATGAAGGTTGAGACCTCCATGTGAAGTCGCTTAAAGCTTTACGAGCTCTCATAACCGATAAAAAAACGAGATATTGTTCTACAGAACCAACTCGAGAACTTTTTCACAGAGAAAAAACCTTGATGTCTTTCAGATGGTTCCTCAGGCACAAATGGTTCCACCATCCACAGATGAGCAGATCTTCAGGCGACAAGACAAAGAACCCTTAAGGAACCTTTTTCATTTTAAGGAGTGCATTATCGTTTCTCAGTTTGTACACTGTTCTAAACAGAACCTTCTTCAGGGGACGATCGAGGGATCCCTAAGGGTTATTTATAATGTTATTTAAAAAAAAACACACAAAAAAAAACAGCTACCCAACAAGTGGATTTTAGCTGCTATGGATTTTCAGAAACTTTTTTTTTTGTTGGAATTTGTGGAGCAGCACAGAAGCTTTATATCTCCCAGAGAGTTCTTTAAATGGAAATGGTTCTTCCTGGAGTTCTACCCACCCAGAGAACCCTTGAAGGACTATTTTTACCCATGTCACAATATCTAGACCCTGAAGCACAGCGATGGACGAGGACAGAGACAGAATATTTATAATATTTGTAAGAAATATCTTCTTGCTGTTCATTTTCTCCGCACCTCTGGACCGTTTACTTTTTCCCCGCCGTTTCTCCCCTCTGAAGTCAATGACATATTCTTAATTACGGGCGCGGGTTTAATAACGGAGGCGGGTCGATATCTCCGTCTGTCGGTGTCGAACGTCGGCTCTTCAGCTTCAGACGTGTAATTAAAGACACTTTATGAAACTCGTCCCTCCTCCCCATCAGCTCAGCTGCAGTCGGGGGAACATCTGCGGAAATTATATCCATTTACTCCGTCTGTGAATAAAGAGCTGACCTTTTAATCTGAAACAGGAAAGTGCAGGAAGCGGTCACTGACTAGCAAACGCTGAAGCGTAACGTCTCAGGAATTAACCTTTACGTCCCGCTCGGTTCAGAACGAAGTGTTTAAACTTTGTACTGAAAGTAGAACAGTGGTGGGAACACAGAACTTTATACCTCTTTAATTACTGCAAAATCTCTCACTCTCAACTTTTTATAAAGTTATATTTATATAACAAGCTGCTGTAAGTAATGAAGACGGTGAGATGTTCAGGATCAGAAAGTTTCGAGACGTTTTTAAGTTTGCGAGTGAACAGATCACACACAGATCACACGTTTTTTACTTCACTCAGTCCATTTTTAACCAGAGAGAATGACAGAGTCTTTCATGTGCAAATAATTTTTCAGAAAAATGAGAAAGGATTGGAAAACTTCATATCACTACATAAACATTGAGGTCCATCTGTCTTCTGAGCCTCTGACATCTGGTAGAAGAAAGACCATCTGTGGCTCAAGTAGTGTGTAATCAGATGTCTGGATGTCACTGATCTGATCACAGTGTGTGTGTGTGTGTGTGTGTGTGTGTGTGTTCACAGAGAAGCTCCTGAGTGTGTGTGTGGATGGTTAGTCTTTACTACGGGTGTCAGATCGGAATATTTGGATCGATGCATCATTGGAATGAATCAATGCAACAATCATATATTGATTATTTTCTATTAGAATTGGATTAGTTTAGAAAAACAAGTGGCATGTAAAAAAATTATTCATGATGTGTAAAGTTTAACAGGCTAGCAAGGTGCCGTAACTCTGATACCTTCAATATAATTCTTCTCTACGTCATCATTCATGTGTTAACACCAGGCCTACTCCAGATTCTGAACCACATCGAGGATCACAGGATAATAAATCGTTTCATATCGTATCGAATCGGAGCAGATTCAGTGGTATTAAATATCAAAACTTTGCCGTATGAAACAAAATCGTATCGAGTGGAAGCTTGAAGTTTACATCCCTAATCTTTCCCATGATGTATATAAGAAGTTTAACTCAACAGACAGAATAAAAAAAACACAAACACAAACACTTTGGTTGGAATTTTACTCTGTGGTCCAACCTGTCTGTGAGTACCGGTACAGCCGACTTTACATCTTAAAACCTTCAGCTAGATTTTCCTGATTATCACAAGTCGTAATAAATTTTTTCTGCTCATGAATTGAGATTAGACAGCCGACGAAAACGTTGTGTGCGTCAGTGCGAGGAATCTCTGATTAAAATCTGTGTGTGAGCACTGCTATGATGTTCATTTGAAAACCACCAACAGGATGATGGCAAACTCATACATGCTACATGCCCAGGTAATGGCGATGGAGAAATGTAAACGAGACTATGGATAATGTAGAGACTGTTGTGTGTGAGAATCCCAGGAGATCAGCCGTTTTTGAAATACTCAACCCAGCCCATCTGGCACCAACACCCATGCCACGGTTAAAGTCACAGAGACCACCACAGTTTGATGTGTACATTAACTGAAGCTCTTGACCTGTATCTGCATGATTTTATGCATTGTGCTGCTGCCACATGATTGGCTGATTAGTGCAGGTGTATAGGTGTTCCTATTAAAGTGGACAGTGAGTGTAAACAGTTATACATGGTTTGTTGTGATTTTTTTTCCTTGTGATTTTGGGTCTATATAAATTATAGTAAATAATGATGGGGTCTGGTATGAGAAATAATATATAACGTACTGTAACATTCTATAATGTCTCAGCGTTGGACTCGGACTTCACTGTGTGATGAAGAGAAGAAGGAAGCAGGTGTGTAAATATCTCTTGACCCTCAGTGAGAAGGGCGAATCAATGGAGCCCTAATGAGCCCAATTCCCATGATGCCGCTGTGCTCGGTCTATAAGAACTGGGAGGAACGGATTGACTGTCTCTAATAAATTGCTCCTTAATCTCCTTGGCGCTAAATGAGCCAGAGGAAGTGCGATATGGCATCGTTTCACTGCAGCTCACGCCAAAAAATCTCCAGGCTTCAGACTGAACGTGATTAGATCAAATTTCTGTGTTTATTAAACGGCCTGCCAGTCAATTACAGCGTCCTGGATGTTTACTGGACCTCACAAGTTTTTTTGTTTTTTTTTCTGGATTAGAGTTACTCTATCTGCTTCCCAGAATGCTGTGAGGATAAATCAGTGTGAGGCTGTATGCTCGTGAGGTTACGTAAGGAATGAAACACTGTACGTGGTGCTGTTATAGGAAAGTTTCCACCCTGAAGGTGATTATTTTCAATATAACAACATGACCCCAAGTGTTTTATTCCTCTTACACCACAGCAGGTTTTAGTTTAAAGAAAGATTCAGTACATTTGATCTGTGTTTAGTTACGTTTATTGTTGTGGAACAGCTGCTATAAACATACAAAGGGCTGACACTGGAGACTCCTTCCATAAATGTTACATAAACATCTCCTTATGGAAAACATCACCACATCAAATCCTTTTTGGAGCGTCTGCTGTACACGTCCCTGTGAATGAGCCGTTACTATAGAAACGATAACATGTTAGAGCAAGTGCATTAATATAAACCTGCGCTACTGTCAGAGCTGCTGTTATAGAGAACTAATCAACACCTTCTGACCAATCAGAGTGCAGAATTCAGCAGCGCTGTGGTATAATTTGATTTAAAATATCACAGTGTTCTGTTTACATGACTCGGTTAATCTGGGAACGGCTGAAATCAGACAGTGATCGGATTATTAGTGTTGGATTTAACTGTAACAGTGACAGAGTGGAGAGAGGAAACTGGATTACACACATGCCAGCTGAGTCCAGGTTCATTAAACAGGATTTTCCCAGAGCTTTGATTTGTTCTCCATGTAGTTTCTCGTTCTCCGCTCTTCACTAGCCTTTTCTCTTTCCACAGCTTCACAGCCGCTTTATCTTCTGTGCTGCCTCCGTGTTTATCGTAACGCTGGATGACTAGCTGGTTCTGTCTCTGCTGTATTACTTAATACTGACTTGTTCCACAGTCTGGACCAGGTGCAATCTTTTCACCTTTTTAACATTGTAAAGCCATGAGAGTGACATTAATCTGCAGTTTCCACTTCACTAATGTAATGTGTGGACTGAGATGATTATGGGTTGGACAGTGGAGAGAGTTAAGCACAGCATGGAGAAGGTTTTTTTTTATTCCTTTTGGTCGAGCAGGCAGGTCAGAGCAACACAGCGATGGGACTAATTTAATGTGATAAGCCTTGACGGCTCAGGAGACTTCGCTCCAGCAATCAGGATACATAATCCATGATATGTTTTCACTTCCACCTTGACCCTGACCGGGATAAAGAGCTCACTGAATATTAATGAACGAATCAGCTTTCCTGTACAGTATAGGTACAGCACAGGACAAATAAAACACAGTTACTTCGCTGTTAGATCAGCTGACAAGACAATACCTGATATTTTTATCTTGCTTTACACCACAGCGCTGCTGAGTTCTGGATTGTGATTGGTCAGAAGGTGTTGAATAATTTTCTAGAACAGCAGCTCTGACAGTAGTGCAGCTGCAAATCACAGGTTTATATCAATGCACTCGTTCTAATACGTTATCGTTTCTATAGTAACAGCGCATTCACAGGGACGTGTGCAGCTTGTACAGGAGGCTTTTTTGTAACATTGATGGAAGGAGTCTCCAGTGTGAGCGCTTTGTAACAGTCAGAGGTAAAGCTGTAACTAAGTCTTCAGGACAGAGGAGTTTACGCTTCTTTGTGTTTCCCCTTTAACATGCGTAACAAACTGCGATTTTTTGAGAGAGAGAGAAAAAAAAGAGAGGCCGGTGAGGGGAACGACCGTTTATAGCTGCTGTAATGTAAGTGACAACAGGAACTAACTTGTTTTATGCAGATATTCCACAATGTTAAATGTAATTATAAATATGGTAAATTGCTGTTGTATCAGAGGAATGAAACACTTGGGGACGTGCTGTTATAGGAAGATAAACAAGTTCGCAGCAACTTCACCAGCATCGTCGTTATTTCCGAAACTTAAAGCTGCTACTGGATTTAAATAATCAGACTATTCATGCTAATCTGATCAATGTTCAACTTAAAACCATAAAATTTCTCAAAAAAAGTGACCCGAGCATAACTCATTATCAGCCAATAACCTGTCATGCTTCCAAAAAGGGCGGGGCTTATAACCATTTTACTGTGTGTGTGTGTGTGTGTGTGTGTGTGTGTGTGTGTAATTGTTATGTTGTGAATCCCAAAAACTCTAATTAATGCCTGCTTGATTCCTGTGTCCTTCAGCCGTGACCTGAAAACATCTGGTGTATGATATAAAACCGTGTACATCATTTCCCTCACATCATCCTCACTCTCAAAGATGTTTTCGATGAGGGATGAAGGGAAAATATTTGATTTATTTTTTTATGTTTGCCCGGAAAAGGATACATCACCGATATGACAGCGCTAGATCTTATTCTTAGGCATAGCTCATAGAGCTTTACTCAGATTTAGATAGCGATTTAGACCTTCAGCTGATCTTTTATGGAGCCTTTAAAACATCTTTTTATGTGTTTTAGTGCCTGAAAAAAAATGACACTGTCTGCATTAATGAGGCGTGTGTGTGAGGAAATGGGGAGTGAGCGAGGAAAAAAAAGTGCTGATGTTTAGGGATGATGAAGCTGTATATAATGGTTGAATCGTGTTTAAGGTGGTGTTTAAAGGTTCCACTAGCTCAGGAATGATTCTCATAGCAGCGTTTTACGCCTTTTAAACCGACTTTTGAGTGTTTATCTGTGTGTGATACACTTTTCCACTAAATACAGGTACACAGTGTGAAACATCAGACATTATGATCTCTACACACGGAGAAGATTTCTTACCAGCGAGTGGAGAAACGTGAACTGCAATACCATCACAGATGGAAATGCTTTTCGCTTGTGACATGAGGAGAGAACGCCACTGTGCTGCTCTCACGTCGCCTTATGTAATGTTTATTTAAAGTAAGGTAGAGTTTTTTAAAGAACTAAATGCTGTCAAAAGTGACTTTAACTACTCATTTCATTACATCTCACTTTCATTACTGTGTTGCACTGAAGCCACTGTCTAATCTCAGCCCTAAGCTGTACTACTCGTGGTTGTAATTGGGCCTGAAAGTTTTCCAGAAGGAGTTCATACCTTCTACATTGAACCCTTAATCATTACTCTTTTCAGAATTATTACTAAAACATGATAAATGTCTTAATATGACTAAACATATGTACAGTTCACACCTAGGAGTTTTCAAATATTTTTTTTGGATTTAAAAGCAAGGGTGTGTGTCGCGTCAAAACGCACTGAGCAACAAAACACACTCAATTCATTCAAACATACACTCAGCTCCGAGCCTCCAAACCTGTAGGTGGCAGAAAAAACAGTTGTTAGTCATGCACTCAGACTCCAAACCTGCAGGGGGCAGAGAGAACTGGATGCGAGTATGCTACTTCCTGTAGAAGCTTCAACACCTGCATACCTGCATGAGAAATGTTTGAGAACAAAGGAATCACACTGGCAGCAAACAAGCAAGAGAATCATACTGGCTTTTTCAACCAAGCAACTAAAACACAAAAGAACTCAGCTCGTGGATCAACTACTGAAGACGCAACTGGTAGGAGCTTATGTGAAGCTTATATGTCAATTGGAAAAGCTGGATTGTTTAAGTTGTTTGTACATGGTTATCAACCTATTGAATCCTAACTAATCCTACTGCTAAAACCTGCTGCTCCTAAATAAAGGAAAATAAAAGGATTTGAGTTGTCCCTTGCAGTCCTTCAGTACTGATCAGGCCGTTTTTCAAGTTTGGGCAAGAGCAAAAACGTACATAACTTGACAGTGTGTGTTTAAAGGCAATCATCTAGATGCTATCAAAAAACCCTGTCTTAGTTCTGAAGGGCAAACTGTCATGTAAAGAGGGCTTGGACAGATGCAAACGCAGATAGACACTGATTAATGGAGAGGCACAAAATCAGCAACATCATAATCAGGCAGGGAAAAAGGCTTAGTATCGCCACAAACACTAGCAAATGAAGCACATACATCGCAGTGAGTGAAAGTTCTGAAAGTCTTCAAATACTGTGAGTGAGATAATTGAATCCAGGTGTGTGGGATCAGAAGGCTGGTGATTGTGAACGTGGCAAAGTGTGTGTGATCTGGGAAATGGAGTCGGTGGCGGCCATGTTTGTAGGCCGCAATGCAGGATGGGAAGTGGAGTTTACTGACTGGGTTGCCCTGACACAACCCCAGAAATTCATCTCTAGCACGTCCGACTCTGAATACGAGGAACTTTCCTTGCATGAATATTAAGCTTAACCCATAGCGAATTTAATTTATGTTAAAACACAGAACAGCAGATACAGGAATGTGGCTAAATAATAAAAACAGAACAGAAGCAGCTCATCAGTGTGTGACAGAAATGAATAATTTAATAATGTCTAAAAAAAAAAAAAAAGTCACAGTAAAACATCTTGTTCAAGGACAGACTTGGATTTTAATCAAAAGTGACATTTCCATGTGACACCACAAACATTATACTGAGTATAAAAAAACTTTACCAGCTCTCCAGAACCAAAATGTAATAATTCATTAAAAATATATATATATTATTGATTTAGACATCAGGACTTTAGCAAAATATCAGACATTTTAATAATTTTATTTTAATCTTCTATTAACTTTTGTCTTGTATAAAAGAAAGGTGAATAAATGACCAAAAATCCAGATAAATTTAAGATAATTCTTAATGAGAAAAAAATATTGTAATATCAAACAATCTGGATAAAAAAAAACCCCAAAAAATATAAACATTTGGATTTTAATTATTATTGTTTTAGCTTTCACGCTATTATTATTATTATTATTATTATTATTGTTGTTGTTGTTAGGAATAAAACATTGTTAAAGGAAAATAATCAGTGATAAAGCTACTCCTATTGCATTTTTTATTTTAAGTTATTAAAGAATGTTTTTATCCATTTATAGTTACTTACAGCTTTACCACTGAGTGTTACAAAGCGCTGACATTGGAGAAGCTTTTCTTCCAAGTCTTAAATTTTGAAATGTTCAAAATATCCAGTGTTTAATCAGTTGGTCCAGATAGAAGTCCATTGCTGCTCTATACACTTCATTTATCTTCCTCTTCCTGCATGAATGCCTCAGAAAAGTGTTTGGTGGTTAAGCAGATGTTTGTGTGTAATTAACTCACCAGTGAATCACACACAGATGTGGAACAGCAGTTTGTTCTTTTTTAATGATACACAGAGCAGCTGTAATGGTCAAATGTGGCGATTACTATGCTCTCAGCTCTCATTAATGGCACAATACAAGGCCGTTAGACTGGGTCAGAATGAGAGATAGACTGAGTCAGACTCACAGAGTTTGAGAGTTAGACTGGGAGAGAATGAGCGTTAGACTGGGTCAGAATGAGAGATAGACTGAGTCAGACTCACAGAGTTTGAGAGTTAGACTGGGCCAGAATGAGCATTAGACTGGGTCAGAATCACATAGTTAGACTGGGTCAGAATCACAGAGTTAAACTGGGTCAGAATCACAGAGTTAGACTGGGCCAGAATGAGCGTTAGACTGGGTCAGAATGTCAGAATTAAACTGGGTCAGAATCACAGAGTTAAACTGGGTCAGAATCACAGAGTTAGACTGGGCCAGAATGAGAGTTAGACTGGGTCAGACTACTGTACTACTGTGCCAGAGTACAAGTGCAGTCTAATCTGGTCTTTCAGTCTGATCCAGTCTAACTCTGAGAGTCTGGCCCAGTCCAACTCTCATTCTGACCTAGTCTAATTCTGACAGTCTGAGCCAGCACAATTAACAGTATAACCCAGTCTAACTTTCAGTCTGACCCAGTCTAACACTCACAGTCTGACCCAGTCTAATTAACAGTATAACCCAGTCTAACTTTCAGTCTGACCCAGTCTACCTTTCCCAGTCTGACCCAGTCTAATTAACAGTATAACCCAGTCTAACACTCACAGTCTGGCCCAGTCTAATTAACAGTCTGGCCCAGTCTAATTAACAGTCTGGCCCAGTCTAATTAACAGTCTGATACAGTCTAATTAACAATAGAACCAAGTCTGACACTCACAGTCTGACCTCATCTAATTAACAGTATAACCCAGTCTAACACTCACAGTCTGACCCAGTCTACCTTTCCCAGTCTGACCCAGTGTAATTAACAGTATAACCCAGTCTAAGTCTGACAGTCTGACCCAGTCTAACTTTTTTTTGACAACTCTGACTGAGTTAGACCAGATTCAGACTGAGTTAGATTATGAATAAATAAACAAATAAACAAGCAAACAAAGAAATAATTGAACCCGTGGAAGTTTTCTCTTTACACCGTTCTGCTTCTCAGATGATTTCAGCATCGGAATAATAGAGTTTATGTATTTCTGGTTTAATAATCAGCACTGATGGAGTTCCTCAGAAGCTCAGAGATGCTCTGATGGTTTAAATAACAGTTTATTATTGACGGAGCTCAGCTTTAAACATCTCAGACGATGATGTGTTTGAAACTCATTATTGCACTATTTCTCCTTTAACATCAGGTTTAAGTCTTATCATATATGTGTATATATATATATATATATTACAGTATTTCAGATTTAATCATCATATCAGTACCCCGATACACTGACACCTCGCTACAGCCATGGTGGGTTGTGTATCAGCAGCAAGCTTTATTTCTGTGACTCACATTAATTCATTAAATTGAATAAAATTGATGTTGTGGCTTGTGAGGTCTCGATTCTAATTTATTTTCAGCACATAAACTTCTTAAAATTCATCTAATTTATTAAAAATATGCAAAAACCTTCAAAGTAAAAGGATGAAGGACGAACATTATCCTGGAGCTTTTGGGCAATTCTGGGTAATTTATTCTCATCTTCCGGAGATTTGTGTGATTCTGTTCGTATTTGTACTTCACACTCACACCCTGTGACTACACACACACACACACACACACACACACACACACACACATACACACACAGCAAGGATGTAAGCTCACATCCACATCAATCCTGAAAGCTGAAATGATGGGTTTTTACTTTTACGTGCATCTGGTATGTAATTTTCAGTAAATTATGTCCAACCTCGTGCACTGTGGTTGGGGTCGAGAGGCACATGATGGAGTATAATTAATGAGGAACAGTGGTGGCGTTAATAACACGTTTGATTCAGTCACAACTCTTCAGAGTAATTTGGCCAAAAATGCACAGTTCATACAGCTTAGGCTTTATGTTTTACGAAGAGCATTACATAATTTAACAGAGAAAAATCTAAAACATAGTCTCACTTTCCACTAATAGAAGTCCAGAAGTGTGCGTTTTAATTAACTGAAGGCTGCAGAGGAGGAGGAACGTAATAACTGGGTCAGGATCTGGCGGGTGAAATGGTGCATTATTTCCTCTTCCCTCTTCCCTACTCCCTGCGAAGTGCACTAGCAGCGTTCTGGATCCTCTTTTCCACAAATTTACCAACAATTACAATTTTTTATTTATTAAAGACTGACACGTCATACTTTTTATCTGTTTATAGTTACATTTAATGATCCAGGAAACAAGTTAGTTCCTGTTTTCACTTACGTTATAGTAGCTATAAACGTAAAGTTACAGCTTTACCTCTGACTGTTACAAAGCACTGACACTGGAGACTCCTTCCATCAATGTTCAATAAAAATCTCCTTACAGAGAAAGAACGTCACCACGTCAATATTACACACGTATTTAATCCAGCGGAATCCATCCAATCCGCTGTACACGTCCCTGTGAATGAGCTGTTGCTATAGAAACGATAACGCATCAGAGCGAGCGCATTAATATCAACCTGCGCTACTGTCAGAGCTGCTGTTATAGAGAATTAATCAACACCTGACAACCAATCAGAGTGCAGAATCCAGAACACTGCCGATTCTGTTATGACTCTGAGAAAAGGACGTTTGCAGTCTGTGAAATATGGACACGCTGGGAAAAGCGTGAAAGGATGAAATCTCAGGTAATGAACGTGAGAATGAAAACGGCGGAATCTCTTGGCCTCCTGCAGGCTGTAATGAGCTCCACATCCATAACGCACGCTTTGTAATGGAGCAGATTTCCTCATTAACCTGCCTGAAGTCCTCACTGATTACCTTCTAATCACCTTCCAGAGCCGTGATGAGACTCGGCTCGGTTCTGCGCGGTGTCACGGGGTTCTGCGGCTCTAATCTCTCACACCTCGGGTCATTTTCACACAGAGAAAATGAATCTGTGCAGTGACTCAGCGGTCACCATTACACAGGCGTAATCAGACATCAGGTTCAGGTCAAAGGTCAGATGATAACGTGGACGGTTTACGGCTAATGGACAGATGAATCATTTAATTTTTTTCTACCACTACTAATAATAATTATTAAAATAATATTTTATCTTATGTATACAGTAATGATGCCAGAATAATAACTGAAATGTAATTTACATTCAAGTCATATGACACACGCACACACACACATGCACACATGCGCGCGCACACACACATGCACACACACACGCACACACACATTTCATGTTTTGATTTTTGGAGCGGAAAAACAGCAGGACACTCGGTTTATTTTCTCTCATTTATCCTTTTAGACTTCGCAAACAATAAAAGTTTTAAAAGCTAATTTCATCCCTCAGACTGATAATGTGATATGAATGATTCAGGACAGGGATTTCAACTCAATCAGGTGTGTGTGTGTGTGTGAAGCATTTTCTCATCAGCACACAGTATTTTTTCTCACCTACACGCCCACAGCGGAGGAAAAGAAAAACATACAGAAGAGAAGAGAAGAAAATTAGAAGAAGGTGAATTTTTGATCTAATTTACTACATCACTCAAACGACACAAATAATAAATAATTAAATTGTTAATCTACTATATTTTAAATTAAATGCCTGCAGAGATGTTGGTGAACTCACACATAAAGGGTAAATCCTCAAATGTCTTCAGAATTTGAAGGAGAATTTTTCTCTTTATGTCAAATCAGCCAAGGGGGCGTGGCCTAAAGTCTGAAGGCGGAGCTTGTGTGATAGAAGTGATTGAGATGATAATATAGTTTATTTTATTAATATCTGTGTGCACAAATGTTACGTTTTCTTTTCCTTTTTCTCATTCACTCATGCCTTGCCTGTTTTCCGTGTCCCGGGGGACGCTCTGCCTCCGGTTCTGTTTTTATCCAGCCGGGGAATCCTGTTGACCCAAAAATGTCCACGTCCACGCTCACTCTCCTCCTCTAAGACCTTCAGAAGGTCAAGTACTCGCTCTACGAGACTCCTACGAGTCTTCTACTAGGTGGAAACCTTTCTGGTCTACATAAACACCTCGCAGCTCTCCTGCATGAACAGCTCTCATTAGTTTCCCTTCTTCCTGTCTGCTCCCTGGGGAACAGCTCCTCAGCTTCCTCTAAACATTACCATCTTACACATTCTCAAAAACTAGCTGACCTTCAGCCCCGATTTCACTGAAAGCTTCAGTTTATTTAGTAAACTGCATGTCAAACTGATCTAAGGAATATTTAATGCTAATAACATGACAGAACATTTACACATCCAGCAAATTCCTGTACGCTTACATTTTATTAAACTACCCGAGCGTGCATGAAACATCGACTGCTAAAAGCTTCTTTCTCCTCCAGATCGTTCGTATAATATCATATCATATGGATACTGTTTGGTCACAGTTGTGTTGTGTTTTAATTCTGGATGATGATTGGCTAACTGAGAAAACCTTATACAATACAAGTTATATAATATTTTTATTCAATCCCAAACTGTAGCAAAATACAAAATAACATCACCTGAGAATAAAAGGTCAACCCGAGAGCCAGACAGAAATCAAAAGTTTTTATAAACATGATTTGTATTGGGGTAAAATGAAACCTCGGTCTCGTTTGTGTTGGTGAGAAGGTGTCAGTTTGAACATCTGCAGTGTAACGCTGCAGGTTTGTGGAGAAAAGAAAAATAATTATCACACAGTGAGTGTAATTACAGCCTCCTCTGTGCTGAGAATCACATCAGCATGCATGATAATGTGAGATGATAATGTGGAGAGCACTCAGGCTTACATCATTTTCAACAGAAAGACTTTATAACACTCTCAAAAATCATTGTGTTAGTGGTTTAGGGCATGAACCTGTGCATTGTGTGTATTATCAGGACTGTAAGTGATGTCAAGGGTGTAAATATTATGTACACAATGATTATTATTTTTTATATAACTAGATTAACTGGGTAACTCGCTAACATATATTCATGCTAATATGAAAATTAACATCAAAATAATTTGTTGTAAATCTTTAGCATAAGAAGCAGTGAAAACACATATACAGTATGTTATAATTAGGGGTCCAAGCACCAAATTATTATTATCCTAATGGAAGTCCATAGACACCCATAAATCCATTCACACACTTGTTATGAAATTTGAATCGTCCACTGAATCGACACGACCCAAAAAGTCTTCTCACCAAATTTTACACCAAATTTAGCGTCACCTACAGGCCAAAGGTAGACATACATTTTTTGTCTGTAACTTTGAAATCTCTTGTTTCATTGCTGTCATGCTAGTCAGATAGTCTTTTATCAAAATAGCTTTAGTGACACGATACAAAATCACACAATTCATCAAGAAACTCAACAAAAAAAGATCAAGTCTTATCTTCTGCGGTCCACTGCATAGTGCTTGGATCCCTTAATCGCTGCTCGCAGCAGCCATATATATATACTGTTTTTTCTCTGTTAAGTACGCTGTAGTGTTTAAGTACGCTGTAACGTTGTTATAGTGTAGTTACGCTGTTTATGTTTTGTACACTCTTAGGATTGTTTAGATGGTACAGAGAACAGTTCCAGATTTAATTCTAGACAAAAAAGTACTCTTGAGCGAGATCAGATTAATTTTTTTGTTTATTTTCTAACATTGTGAGATTTTTATCATATCTTATATAACAAAAAAAAACAACAACTCCACAGTAAAGTACTCGATGTGTGAATATATTATTAAACCTCGACCACTGTCTTGTGTTCACACATGAGCCTCGTGGTAATTACGCAGGAATGGGACAAGCCCTCATCCTGCTCGGGCGCCACGTCAGAGTCTCACCCTGAACCCTGTCCTAATGAACTGCCTTTAAAATTCCCTCGTTAAAGCGCATGTGTGAAAGGAGCTTATTTGAAACATTTCCGGCCCAGTGTGCTGATGAGAGCTGACGGTTTTCTCAGGGAGGAAATTTGCAGAGGAAATTCAAATTCCACAGGGAGGATGTTCCTCTCCTCCATTTCCCTCGCACATAGACTCGTGGGCAATTAATTCCCAGCTACTATGCGATAGAAAAGCCTGCTTTCAGGTAGGCGCGACCTCGCTTTGATTGTACCAATTATTCCACCACATGCTTCACCTGACCTCCGCTGTTCTCATCATTAATCAGTGGAAAGAAGCCAAACCGAGAGAGAGAGAGAGAGAGAGAGAGAGCGAGCGAGAGAGAGAGAGAGAGAGAGAGAGAGACTTCTAAACAAACTCCTCTGTTTTCCCAGAACTTTAAACCTCACCCTGTCCTCTAACTGACTTTTATACTCTACATCAACATCTGTGTTTATATCTGGAAACGAAAGTACATTTACATATATAATACAAATGTATTTTCCTTAATATTCCAATAATAATAAAGCACGTTTAGACCTGATGAATAAAAAAATTAAACGTAAATATTAATGATAAAATATTTCACACTTGAAATTCAAAAACATTTGCCAATTCAATTATATTATTATTATTATTATTATTATTATTATTATTTTTCATTCTATTTTTTCAAATTTTCACTAAAAATAAAAAAAAAACACATCTTTCCTGTAACATTAATTCTTATAAGAAGTTAAAGAACAGTTAAAAATACCATTAAGCACAGTCCGAGTCAGAATAAAAGTCTCAGAAGTTTAAGACAGTTGAAAATCGTGATCACACGCCCACTCGCACAGCGAAGACGATGGTGAGGAAACGGAAAGGAGACCTCGACGATCACTGTTTCATTAATTTTGGGGGTCGTCAAGGTTCAAAATCAGCAATTAGACGACACGTCTGTTTGGGAGCGTTTCTGAGAGAAACCCATAAAATGCAGATCGTAAAGTCTTGGAGCTGTAAATCAAATCCAGTAATAAAAATGAAGCCCTTTAAGACTTTCCAGCCATGAAGACACTGTGTGTGCTGAAAAAGGGACTAAATACAAGTTAAAGCCTCCAAATTTTGCTTGACGAAGGGTGCCAATAATTATTAGCAATACACTGTCAACTTTAACCAGGATGATATCTTAGACAACCAGACACCGTGTGTTTTTGGCGTCCGTGTCTGAGGCGAGGTCGAGTGTCAGCGTTGCCGATGGCGACGGAGAGCCACAGGGTCGTCACCTGGACACATCTGAAGCGCCTGAGTATGCGGGAAGATGCACAGCCAAAAGCACACCTACAGACCATGTCTATTGCTACTATAGAGCAAGACACGCCCCCTGGAGGCGGGGCATAGACATTCTAGAGAGCATTTAATTGGACACACATAAGACTAGTACATGATGAATCATCAAAAAATGTTAATCTTTTTTTTTTTTTTTTTTGCCAAAGTGACGAAATCTAAAATTAAAATGAGAATATCTCCAAAGCTAACGAGCTTTTTTATATATTTTTGTATCGGTGTCTAACACTAAGGGACAGGAACAAAAATCTCTGAAACACCGAGATGGAAACAACAGATGCAGGAAATGGAACAGCTTTTAAACTTCAGTGATGTTTTAGACGTTTCTGTTCTTTTTTTGTGTGTCACCGGTTTGGGGAAGCCCATTTCCCGACTCAGCAGAGAAGTGTTGGGAGAGTTTGTCGAGAGCTGAGTGAAATAACTTGACTCGAGCCGAGACCTCGACCCCATTAAAGGCCTTTGGGATGAATTGCAGTGGTGTTTGTGAGTCAGACCCAATGGTCCAACATCACTGACTGACCTCGCTAATGTTCTCCTGACCGAGTGAAATAAACTCCCTGCAGCTAAACGCCATCTTCCACTGAAAACCTGAAGAGAAAAAAATCTGTTATTATCACCATTTAGCAACGAAAACACGATTAAAAACCCATCATTTAGGGAGAAATTCTGCAGATCATTTCGGAGACGTTCTACACGACCTCCAGATAAATTATTATTAGCACTTTATCCCACAGTGCTGCTGAATTCTGGATTGTGATTGGTCAGAAGATGTTGATTAATTTTCTATAACTTCTATAAGTTTTTTTTGGTAAGGAGATGTTTATTTAACATTTATGGACGGAGTCTCCAGAACCTTCTGACCAATCAGACCTGAGAATTCTGTATTTATAATGTTCAATTAATTAACAATTACTGCACGACGTTTTAAATACATTTTTTAAATAAAGTTTTAAATAAAGTATTAATATAATAAAATATAATGCAATATGCAGCAATATACATATAAACATATAATTTAATCCAATTTAATATTCCATTATTTAATATTGTACTAATTACATTAATAATTAATGCATTTACAAATATTTATTAATATATTAACAATGATCTATAAACGTCAATAAAATTTTTAATATATTGTTTTATGAATATATTACAAATATTTTATTCAAAAACCTTGAATTAAAGTATTTAAAAAATTAGTTTTATTGGAGTTTTTTTTTTTTTTTTTTTTACAAATAGCTGAATAAATAATAACATCTTCAAATTCCCTTAAAGTAAGTTATTGTTAATAATAATAATAATAATAATAATAATAATAATAATAATAATAATAATAATAATGTTAGACTGTCAGATACTCTGTATTTTATTGCATTAATTTAATTAAGACTTACAAATAATTAAGTCATTTACAAATGTTTATTAATATATTAACAATGATCTGTAAACTTCAGCCAGAAAACTATGTAATGCTTGATTATAAATATTTTATATTATTTTTTAAAATAAATATATTACAAATATTTTATTAACCATTATAAACCATGAATTAAAGTATTACAAGAGTATTAAAAAAGTTAGCTTTATTGGTATTTTTAAAATAGCTGAATAAGTAATAATAATAATAATAATAATAATAATAATAATAATAATAATAATAATAATAATAATAATGTTAGACTGTCAGGTACCCTGTGTGTTATTGTACTGGGTGAAACTGAGACACACACCTCGCTCAGTGTGTTAATATGCAATAAGGGAAGGAAGTGAGAGGGAAGCGAGCGCAGTGGAGGCTCCTGTCGCTGTAACACTTCAGTGAGTGGCAGTAAAACACTGTGTTCTGCGTGTCAGAGGGAAATAAAGAGAAAACACAATCAGTCTCCTTCACTGGACGCCGCGGTGTGTCAAGGCATCTCATTACCAAACTCATTTCACCTGACTACCAGAGAAACAATCACACACACACACACACACACACACACACAGCTTTTCTCTCCGTCCGGCTCTGACACTGTGACGGCTCACTGAAGGTCAAACACACGCTGAGTTTAATTAGTGAATTAAAAAAGGAACATTTAATTCACATTGCAGAGAAAACACTATGGACAGATAGACAGATAGATAGATAGATAGATAGATAGATAGATAGATAGATAGATAGACAGACAGATAGATAATAAATAAATAAAACAATTAAACAACTGCATTAACAATATACTAAAAATATACTAAAAATAAAATAAATATATAAAATAACAAATAATCAATTAAATAAATAAATTAGATAGATAGATAGATAGATGTTTTGTTCTAGTCTGTTATCTTTATTTTCTTTTTAAATGGTTTAAATGGTATAAACTGGTGCAAGTGCAAATTTAGTACCTGCCCTTCAGTTGTATTAATTATCCCACACTCTCTGTTCCCGAGGTGACTTTCATGCTGCAGTAAATCACACTGTGGGTGATAAATTATATTAAATGATGATCATTGACCCCACCCACTACTCCGCCCACTGAATTGCGTACAATCTGGAGTCTTATTGCAATACACACACAATACACCTTTAACAGAATGTGGATGAACTGCAAATCATTTTTATCCATACGAAAACCACAGGGGTGTGTAAACTTTTGCACTTGACTTTTGCACTTATGAGTGCAAAATGTGGCAGGTAATTTCAGTATCAGCTTTAGCTCATTGTTTATATGTCTCTCTCTCCCTCTCTCTCTCTCTCACACACACACACACACACACACACACACATATCCACACACTGAAAAATGTAAAAACCACAATATATATAATATGTATAATTTTGAGGGCGATTATTCAATTTTCATGTTTTTCATGTCACACATTTAAATAAATCAGGAAAATACCGCAGCTGTTAGGAGACAACTGATGTTTTATAGTGTGATAAATATCATAATAAAGTCGTATATTATGTGCATTACCTGAAATTAAAGCTCTTTGACCCTGTGTGACCTCTCCTCAACTCTTTACTCTAGGTTTTGCGTCAGATCTGAGCCGTCGTGTTTAATAATTCATCAGTCTGAGGTGAGTTTCTCCCTCGTTAGGCAGCCTGCTGCTGTAATACCTGATTTGAGATCAAACCTGTTTCTGAAGAAAAAAAAAATGCTGTTTCAGCAGGAGCTCATCTTTCAGGCTTTAAATCACAGAATAGACAGGTGCCACACACACACACACACACACACACACACACACACACACACCTCTCCTCTCTGTCTCAGTCTCCGTGACACCTTTCAAATGAGATTTTAATTGACATGATCTTGTGCTCGGAGGAAATTGACTGAAAACTCTTGGCTTGGTCTCGTCCTGTCCCGCCTCATTTAGCGCGAGCTGTTTGTTTGTTTCCATGTAAGAGGATAATGATGGATATTAGGCTTTAGAAGGGATGAAATTGTTCATTATAAAAGGTATTTAAAATCACTCAGATGAGACATGGAAGCTAAATGGGGTTTATTTAAAAAGGACAGACATTAAAGCTGCAGATTTACAGCCAAGGCTGAAAATAAAATGATGGAATGGTAGATGATCGAATATCATCCTGATTTAAAAACAACAACAACAACAACAAAACCTTAAAACATAGAGCTGAGATGAAATATCAGTGTGATGGGATACCATAATAAATTTGAGATTATGTTTTTAAATCACTGGGCACAAAATGATGAAAAAAAAAACGTTGTCGTTATCAAGGACATCTCAGGGAAAAGATTTCCACTGTAATAATAGCACGATGGATAATCTGCAAATCTGTAAGATAAAAAAAAAATAAAAGTTATGCCTGTGGTCAACCTTTAATATTACTGTATATTAGTTTATACCACACCGCTGCTGAGTTCTGCACTCTGATTGGTCAGAAGGTGTTGATTAATTCTCTAGAACAGCAGCTCTGACAGTAGTTCAGGTTTATATTAATGCGCTCGTTCTAATACGATATCGTTTCTATAGCAACAGCTCATTCACAGGGACGTGTACGGTGGACGCTCCACTGATAATAAACAGATTAAAAACATGTGAAGGAGTCTCCAGCGTCAGCGCTTTGTAACAGTCGTAACTTTAAGTTTTCCGACATCTACAGGACAGAGGAGTTTACAGTTTTGCACTGTAAAGAAATTCTGTAAAGATTTGTAAACAATATAATGAAAAGTTTCTAAATATCAGAATGTTAGTATAAAGAGCAGTAAATTTGAATTTAAATAAATCAATATCTCATGTGGTCAAATTTTGCATTTAAAATGTAATTAATTAAAAAACTACAAACCCAGGTGGTCATGTGATCACATACTGGAGTGAAGCTGTTGCTGCGGTTAAATTGGAAGGGCGGAGCTTCAGCTGATTTCGGTTCTATAATTTAATAAAAAATTATAAATATCTAAATGCTGAATATCTGTTTGGATCAGTGTGGATTTTTGCCATGTAAATTTATTAAAAAACAACAACAACAATAACAAAATATCTGTCCTGCTGCCCGGTGCATGTTTGTGCTATATTGGTATAAAGATCTGCCTTCTTCTTCTTCTTCTTCTTCTTCTTTCTTCTGCCTTCTTTCTTGGTGACATACAGGATGGCGTTTAAAAGTGCAAAAAATCAGTGATGACTGTTGTGAAGTGGCGAATCGAAGTGTTTTGTTCTGCTTGGTTCTGTTACGATGCACGATTTACAAAGCCGGAATACTCAGTGTATATCAATGTGTACACGTATAGATGTTTTTCCATTTCATTCATTTTCCGTCTACTAGGACAAAGTGATACGACCTTTGCAACAGCATGTGCTGTTGTGTGATTCCTGTAAGTATGTTGATATTCTCTGAGTTTGCACTAATGGAGTCCAAAACGATTTCGAATGCAAAAGGCAACACCTGCTTGTAAAATATCGACGTTGAGCCAGAGGACACTAAAAGAGTCGACATTTCTGAGCCGGAATTTACTCAGGGACAGAAATCGAGAGAGAGAAACACCCGCCGCTGCAGATTCATATGGAAATCACTTCACAGATTCACACCTGTAAATAACAGAGTTATCCCAGAGCACCGTGACCAACGAAAGCCGTGTGAATGTATGCATTAGCCCGCTATAGATCAGCTCCACACCAGTGTGCACAGGAATTCATTATAAACACAAGAGCAGGAGATCTTTAACCTCACAGCTTCCTGCATCAATAAAAAACATGTTTTTAACAATCACAGTGTCCCTGAGGATCTGAAAAACTCCATCAGTACTGATGTTATTGATTAAACACACAAGGTTGTAAAGAAAACTGAGCTAGAGTTAGCAGTGAAGATTATAAATGTTTAGAAGTATGACTTATTAGCTAAATGGCAGACAAAATCTGTGTAAATATATGTGCATATATGAATGCCTCCTCCTTCCAAATTGGAGAGTTCCATATATATGAACTATGTGATTTAAGCCACGCCCACTTCTCTATATATGCACTCAAATATTCCCTTATTTCCCGTTTATGGGTTGAAAGTGACAGCCACTTAGAGGTGCCTTTATATCCATTTATGGAACCCTCACTTCCATATAGAGTGTCAGTGATGCCCTTATTTCCAAATATGGTCACAGTGATACCCTCTTTTCCATATATGGACTCACTGACATATCCACATTCCCACATACAGTCTCAGTGACAGGCACACTTTCCTATATATGAACTCAATGATGCCCTCATGACCAAAGACAGCCATATTTCCATATGTGGTCTCAATGAAGGTCACATTCCCATATATGGACTCAGTAATGCACTTATTTCCAAACATGGACTCAATGATGTAACATTTCCATATATGTATGTCATAAGACACCCTGATTCCCATATATGCACTCAGCGACATGCCACGTTCCCATATATGGACTCACTGATGCCCACATTTCCATATATGGACTCAACAATGTCCTCATTTTCCATATATGGATATATGGAAACACCCACATTTTCACATATGGGCTCAATTATGCACTCATTTCCATATATGGACTCATTTGCACACCCACATTCCCATATATGGACTTGATGACGCCCATATTTCCATTAATGGACTCAATGATTCCCTCATGTCAATTGATGGATTCTGACACCCACACTCCCATATATGGACTCAGCAGCATCTATATTTCTATATACGGACTCAGTGATAGACTCATATTTATATACAAACTCAATAATTACATCATTTACATATATTCACTCAGCGACACACCCACTTTCCCATATATGGCCTCAATGATGCCCGCATTCCCATATAAGGTCTCAATGATACTCTCATTTCCATATATGCACTCAGTAACACGCCCACATTCCCATCTATGGTCTGTAAGCCACATCCACTCAGAGCCTCTCATTGCCATATATGGACTTATTGACACCTTCTGTAATCTACAGACACGTTTTATCAAATGTTTAGCATAATACCTGAGACATGAATGTTTGACGTTTCCTCCTGATTTTGTTCCTCATACTGACACCAGGTTAATCGTTTGGCATTAGTGGCGTTTCGATGACATAAAATCCCGCGAAAGCTAAATTTAGGAAGGATAAATATCCCGTCTGCCGGCCAGCTCTCTTTTTTTTATGGCAGTCATTCGTAAAGAAGAATGAAGTCGTATCCCGCGGCTGGCCGCTCGTCTGTCTGTTCGTTACACAGCTTCACTTCTTCACAGATTAAGAGTAAAACAACTTTGATGGCGGCTCTTAAATTTCCCTGAAGGTCGAGCTAAAGCGAATCACCTCACTACGCTCACCGGGGAGAAAGTCAGAAGCTCCAGGCCATGAAGGAATGATCTGTGGCTGAATTTGTGAACTTTCTGTGCTCAATAATAAAGACAGCTCCGTCTGAAGAAAAATAAAAATCACATTCTCACGTCCGTTAGAAATCTAGAGCTCTAATTTACTCGAGTCATAATATTAATATTATAACTGATTCAGATCAGATTTAATAACAATGTTTCAGAGGGATAGGTCCTATTTCATGAGAATAAAGTGATGCGTATTTTGCATTAACTTGCAAAATTGCTAGCGCAAACCATAACCATAACAATAGTGACTGTTTCCCAACTTGAACATGTGACTCGACTACTAGCTTTTCTTTAGTAACGACGCCTAGCTTGCTAGCAAACTTGCCATAATATTTAACAACAGATTGTAGCTAAATATTAGCTATTTCTAGACACGTGGCGTTAGCTAACTAGTGAATTTTGTGCTGTATTTAGTGTGTGATTAATCTTAGAGAGTGTGTGATTGTCTCATCACCTCTTCCTGTTCCTTAACGCTTGGTGTTAGCGTGTTTCACGTTGCATTTCTAGTTGTAGAGACAGAGTACAAAACACGCTGAGTTGAGTATAAGTAAAAGCCGTGATCCAGGAAATTACTCAAGTAGGTGTAAACAAGTCATCTGGTGAAAAACTACTTGACATATTTGACACAACTAATCTGAAAATGTTCTATTTTCTATTCTGTTCTTGTGCTAACTAAGTGAGCGAGCTACGCTGAAGTGAACACCACTTCCATTATCAACACCATACTGTGTAAACAAATGCAACATTAGCAGGCTAGCCAAATTCTGTTAGGCTTTCAGTAGCCTGCTAGGTTTGTTAGCTAGCTAGGTCATGTTTCTAGCTAAAAAGTTAGCTATCTAGCAAAGATTACGCCTTACAAATTATCCTGAGTGATAGCTATATGCTGTGGCAGCACTTATATGTACATTATTGAATATAACCACTAACAAACAGTGAAGTGACATCTTAATTTTAATACAGAGGCTTTATACAGTGAATCAGCAATAGATCTGGCTATGCTAGTCTAGCTCATCGAGCTCGCTAACAGTTATATGTACATGTTTCTGCATGTTGGATGTTGAGCTGTGAATCTCTAAAGTGTTAACTGAACATTGTAATTGTCGGCAAACCTCTGTGGTATAAGCAGAATAAAACACTGCAGACTACGCTGTTAAAGGACAATAATACACGTCAGAGGGGTAGCGGCACTCCGCCTGTGCGTGGTGCCGCATCACACCCCACCAGAGTGGACATTATTTTCATTAACAGCACGGTCTGTCGTGTGTTATTCCTTTTTTTAAAAACTCAACTGAAAATAAAAGTACTATGATTTAATTATACTATAAAAAAAAAAAAACCCATAACACTACACTGAACCAGGTACTTCAGTACCATACACGTAAAGTACACGTAGTTCGGTACTTCCCACCCCACGTGTCGCTCATCTGCCCCTCATACCCCAACCCCATACCCCCCCGCCCCCCCACCACCCACCCCCACCCGAGGCTCTGAACCGACTGATTCAGAAGCGATGCGACAGCTTGTTCAAACGGACATTAAATATTCAGGAGGATGAAGAGCTACAATGCAGTTCAAAAGGAGAAGGTCAACACCGGGTGAAAAATACGATTCTGGGAAGAAAGCCAGCTCCATGAAAAATGTAAAAGGCGGGATGTAACGTTGGAAGTGGACATATTTATGAGGAGTGTCACTACAGAGCCCCGTTTATATGAATATATTTATGGGGATGAATATTTATTGTTGGCTGAGAAATACAAACTGAGATTTATGACGGAATACTTCAGTAATGTTCTTGACATTTGTTTTTCATCTGAAGACAAAAAAAAATCTTAAATAAAATCGAATAAATTAAGACATATTAATATGGCCTTCCCTAAATAAGCTAAATATTTCACAAAAATAAAAAAATATGTTTCTATTTATCTTAAAGCAGCAGTATGTAACTTTTTTTTTTTTAGAAATGAAGCATAGAAGTAGCAGTAAATGGATAATATTATATGTCAGAAGTTATCATGGAGTGACGCCACATCATTATGTGCTGCTTTAACTTTTCTTAAATGTGCCACTCGCCACTCGTACACAAATCTCAACTAATTTTAGAAAAAATGCACTGTTTACTTGCAGTAACAGAAAGATTTCCACCACCTGCTTTTCCACTCGTAGTCAAATTACATTAAAATGCAAATTAGCTCATTACATTCGAGCACCAACTTCCTGTGTTCCTAGTTTGCTTGTTAGTTGTTTTATAACACACATCATCATGCAATCATGATATTCTGTGTCTGTTTTACTCAGGATGCATGAAACAAATTCTCAGATGTTACATGCGGCCGCTTTAATCAGGATGTATTTATTGATAGAGACTTCAGAGCACTTCTGTAAGTCGCTCTGGATAAAGGCGTCTGCCATAAATGTGAATGTTAATGACTAACGCGGAATGAGAAGTGCGAGAAAGCTCTGGATCAGTGATGTGATGAAACACACGTGATGTGTGGATTGGTTTATTATGCATTAAAGCCTGATCCGTGATGCCAGAAAGGAATATCGGCGTTCCGTGATATCTGATGCCAGCTTTAATAAGAAACTCCACCATTCTGAGGAGCAGGATGATGGATGGACGTGATCGGTTCCTCATCTGGATCTACTTTTAAGATCAATACTGCACTTTAAATCACTGGCTGTCTGCCAGATAACAGATGAGGAAAACGTCTCGGACGACTCGAGTGGATCAGCGAGACAAACCCGACTTCGTTTCTCCGCTCGTCTCAGGAACTTCATCACTTCTTCTGAGTGCCAAAGTTATTAATCAATTCATCTGGAAAATGGGTTTATATTTTATTATATATATTTTATTATATTTAATATTTACAATGTGTCTCTAAACAGACACACACACACACACACACACACCTGTAGCGCAGTCATACAGTATCTTCTCACTGCAGGCTCATTAATATGTATGAGAAGGGGCGGGGCTTCAAAGGGCGGTGCAGACTGAATGCAAATTGAGTGTGGATTATAAATAATATAAATCAATAAAAATAAATATACCAGTCAAGGGCATGATGCATCTCTCCTGCTGTTCATTTCAGAGAAATTGATTAATACAGTGGAGTGCAAAAGTTTGTGCCCCCATGTTTTGTTTTTAAAGGAAAATATCATAGACATTGTCACAAAGCAGCTTTAAAGAAATGCAGATAAAGATTTGTATGTAGATTATTTAAAATTTATTTTCATTTACTAATTATTAAATACTATTGCAAACAACAAACTGTTATGATGATGAAAAAAATGCTGGAAATTATATTAATGGATTATTAAAAAAATAATAAAATATAAAAATAAAATATAATTCTAACATCAAATAATTTTAACATAAAAGTCAGAATGAAAGTACAAAGTAATATCTGTGGTTTATTTATTTATTTATTTTACAAAGTACAACATTTTTTGGCCTGCTTTGAAATCCTTTTTTCCCATTCTTGATGCAAATAAAAATAAATACAGTATTAGTTGAAAATCTAATTAAGAGAAAAGCTCCGAGACGAATCTCAGTGGGAGAAATCACTTTTTTTTTTACTGTCACTGTTCCATATAATAATGAGTGTGTGTGTGTGTGTGTGTGTGAGTCCGTCCTCTTTGATCATTTATTCCACATTCATCTGTTCTTCTAGTGAAGTTGGATCTGCACTGCCTGCGTTGTTTAATTACAGTGTTGTGTGTTTCATACAGAAGCCCTGAAGGGAAATTAAAAAAGACAAAAAAAAAGGAAGAGAAAAAAAAACAGCACAATGTTCCAGAGTCAAAATTTCCCCTTTATTATATTTTTATGTTTTGTGAAACGTGGGGAAATAAACACACTGAAAATAATTTCTGGTATTGATTTTAGAATTCAAAAATAATAATAATAATAAAAAATTTTTTTCCCACTGTTCAGATGTCCAGGAAGCAAAAACCATATAAAACAAACAAACAAACAAACAAACAAACAAACAAACAAACACAAAACCTCCCGCCGAAGTTAGCAGGTTATACCAACTTCGGCCACAAGGGGCAGCTGAAGTCATATTTTTTTCTCCTCAGCATTTGTGGCAACGTAAAATATAATTTGTAAATATAATGAAAAGTTATATCTTTATATATATATATATATTTTTTACATAAAGCAGCTGATTCTTAAAAAAATGAACTCACTGGCTAAAAGCTAGTGCTTACAGCGGACGGGTTTTAAAGCTAAAACTTACCAAAAATATGAGAATATTATTATATTGTGAGAATAAATATAAGGAAATGTAATGAGATTTACTGTATAAGAAAGAGGATTTATTTTTAAAATCATTTTTAAAATCATACATCATCACTTGTACTTTAATGTGATTTTTAAAAAATAAATTAATGATTTTTTAAAAAGATTTTTAGTTATAAACTCTAAAACGACGTCCTGAGATGGTGAAACGTTCATTACAGCACAGAAACATGAGAGTTAAAAGAAAATAAACAGTGTGTTACCGCCATGGAGGAACAAATACATCTGAAATATCTACACACACTCACACACACACACACACACACACACAGAGTCAGTGTTAGATGGAACAGTGACAGTAATAGAAATGTGAATTCTCCCACAGAGACTCTGTAAACAGTGTGTGAGCGTCTCTCATCTCTGTCACTGCAACTCAAAGACAAAAAAGACGACGAACAAAAGACACGGCGAGCTGCAGGAAGCGCGATTCGGAGGGGTTGAGGGGGTAAACGGGTTTTTTTTTTTTTTTTACGAGATGTGGAGAGAACAAACACAAATCCATACAGGAAGTGTAGGAAAAACAAAAAATAAAAATAAACAAGTAGACCTCGATTTCTCTGACACGTCTAGTGCTTTTTTTTTTTAAAACTAATCTGTGTCTCAGAATCCCCTTAAAATAAACGTCAAACAGGAAGGAAGCTAATGAAGAAAAACTGGTTTAGATATTTGACCTTGCTGTGACCTTGACCCTGTTAGGATCGATTTCAAAATCTAATCAGTTCATCTGCTGGGTACAATTCCATATCAATCCCTCAAAAATTCAACCTATTACTACTACTAGTACTACTATTACTATTTCTACTACTGTTACTATTACTACTAGTACAGTAGTATTACTACGACTACTTCTACTACTAGTACTATTACTATTACTGCTACTACTGTTACTCTTAGTATTACTACTACTACTACTACTACTACTACAATTTTACAGAATATTATTGTATGGAATAGTATTAACAACATTCGCTAACATTAGACACCTAGCACTATGCTAATAGTAGCTAGCTGAATAATTTCTTTAGCTAACGTTGTCTCGTTACTTCAGTTTAGTAGCCGAGTTTACTAAAAGGCTAATTCTACGCTAAATATTCTAATGAGCACCAAGCATGGTCACTAGTTTACCTCAGACGTTGATTAGCATTTTGCATCTGAGCGTTTAGCTGCATACAACCTCTTACTTACTGGCAAACTTTTCATTTTCCAATAGAACAGACTCATATTACAGCTAACTTGCTATTTTAACTCTGTTTAACGCTGGTACAGGTCTGATTAGACAATAGTTCTGCTTTGTTTAGCTAACTTTAACATTACCTATTCAGAATTAGCTATCTGATGTTAGCTAAGCGTGCTAGAAAGATAGCTAACATTACACTGAACATTACAATGTGTAAATAAACCTAATGGCTAGCAAACTTGATAGCCTATTTTTAATTAGCTTACTATCTCAACACTTACTAGCTAGTTAAGTTTTGCTAATATACCTTAGTTAGAGTTCATTGTTAGAACACTTGCTAGCTATGTAGTTCTCTGTGTGTGTGTGTGTGTGAGAGAGAGAGAGAGAGAGAGAGAGATTGACACAGAGAGAGAGAGAGAAAGAGAGAGAGAGAGAAAGAGAGAGAGATCCACATGACGCAGCACATTGCTGGCGATCATTGAGCTACGGTCAGTAATTAGCGCCCGAGCAGGCTGACAGTCGCAGTGCTAGCGTAGCCACTAGCTAATTAGAGGTGAGTGATAAAGCTTCATTAAACAGTCGTAAAGTCCGAGCGGAGAGAAAGACATCAGACTTCTGTTACACGCTAATGTGTGCGTGCTGAGAGGGTGTGATAAGGCATGATGAGAAGTGAGAGGTCAGTATTAACAGTAATGGAGGAGTGTGTGTGTGTGTGTGTGTGTGTTATCAGTAGGGGTGTAATGTGTGTGAGTCTGGAACAGCTGCTGAGAGGAGATACACCATCTATTCATTCACTTATTACAGAGAGAGAGAGAGTTATAGAGACAGAGATAGAGGGAGAGAGAGAGACAGAGATAGAGGAGAGGAAGAGGGAGAGACAGATAGAGTGAGAGCGAGATAGTGATAGACAGAGGGAGAGAGAGACACACAGAAAGAGAGAGAGAGAGATATGACTGTTTATAGCTGCTATACCATAAATAAGAACAGGAACTAACTTGTTTCTCTGATGTTCCACAGCATTAAATGTAACTATAAAAGGATAAAAATTATGACATGTTGTTCTTTAATAAATAAAAAAAATATAATTATTGGTAAATTGCAAGCGTTCAATTTTACGGCATTTTGACTGCATAACACAAACACCGAAAACTTTAACCACACAAACATCACTGACGCTACACACTACTACTACACACACACACACACACACACACACACACACACCTCTCAAGAGCTAATTTGCATGTAGGTCAGTTTTAAACATATCTGCATAAATCTTAATGCACGCTCTTCAGGCTTTTATCAAACTGTAGCGCAGTGGATGAGACACGACTTTATCAGTTTTCAAGATATCATTTTTTTCAAAGATTTTTCAAAGTTTGTCATACTTTTTATCCATTTATAGTTACATTATAGCAGCTATAAACAGTCGTTCCCTCACCAGCCTTTCTTTTTTCTCTCTCTTGAAGTTAATCGCAGCTTGTTACGCACGTTACCGCGAAACCGCAAAGAAGCGTAAACTCCTCTGTCCTGAAGACGTAACGTTACAGCTTTACCTCTGACTGTTACAAAGCGCCGACACTGGAGACTCCTTCCCACGCTTTTAATCCATTTATGTGGAGCGTCCGCTGTACACGTCCCTGTGAATGAGCTGTTGCTATAGAAACGATAACGTATTAGAACGAGCGCATTAATATAAACCTGCGCTACTGTCAGAGCTGCTGTTATAGAGAATTAATCAACACCTCCTGACCAATCAGAGTCCAGAAATCCAAAAGTGATTTGACTTTCTGATGTACAGTGATTTTTCGATAAAAAAATTAAATGTAACTTTATACATATGTTAAAATGAGATAATTTTTCTCTAAAATTTTTGCAAGAAATTGAAATGCCATCAAGTGCAAAAGTTTGTACACTCCAAGAACAGACAACTAGTTTTAGTGTTTATGGACAGATGTTCCTTCAGTATCACAAGCAACAGAAATGGGAAATAGTGTACAGATCATGCTATTGATAGTAAAAAAAAAAAAAAATCTAAGTGACATCAGATGGAAAGTTTTGACCCCCCTGTAAGTATTTAATGAGTAAAAGGTTTTTAATCAGTGTGGGACGCTGTCGAGTTGGTGACTACGTCGGAGTGGAAGTGAGTCCGTCTTCTGTCTCTCGGCTGCTCTGTATGCAGCTTCTTCTGTCATATTACTGAACATCATGAATTTTTATTGACTGCAGGGTCTCTCTCCTACTCACTCACTCTCTCTCTCTTTCTCTCTGACACCGAGATCTGCCGCTTTTCCTTTTGGCCTTTTTCTTTCACTGCATCCACAATGAGCTTCTCTTCGTTCTCTTCGCCCTCATTCTTCCACCTCCTCCTCCTCCTCGTCCTCCTCGTCCTCCTCCTCCTCTCAGAGCTCATCCCAACACCCTTGGCACTCGTTTCCACATTTCTCTGAAATGTCACTCTTTATAGAGGAAGTGTTTTTCTATTTTCCATTCTTCACGACTCTGAGACTGGCACTGAGCAGAGAAATTTCTGGGAAAAAGGGATACTCTGGGATTTGTATCCTCTGGAATAACCTGCAGGTGATTCTTATCTGGGAAAAGTTGTGAATATGTAAACAACCATCCTCTATTTTACTACCTAGAAAATCTGGAAATCTTCCATCAGTGTTTTGCTGTTTAGTCCGAACTGTCCGTTAACGGCCTAATTTCTCAAAAGCATCAGAATCACCGAGTTAAATCCAAAACTCAATTCATTATTTACATGAGGAAAGTTCCTGGTATTCAGAGTCGGGTTACGCAGCTGCTGAAATGGAGTTTCTGAGCTCTGCACTGAGATGATTAAAATCACCTGTGTGTAGTTTACACATCTGAGTTTGTCAGATTTTTCTTGAGTAGAAGCTTCAGAGGCGAGTTTTTTTCATCAGCGACTAAACTTTTAATCCCGAAAAAAAAAATCAGGGATAGAAAATGCAGACTAAAGAAGGAAATAGCATTTTTAAAATTTCCTGTCAAATGTAAATACATATGACATGTAACATAAAAGCAAGAGATTATTTAAAAATGTAAAATAAAAACACTGATGATTTATGAATGAGAATGTGGCGAGTGTTGAAATAAATCTAACAGGAGTCTCGTATATATAGTATATGGCATATATATATATATATAAATAGTATATAGGTAGTGCTAGTGCTAGTAATGATCACATTAATTGCTGGTTTAATTCAACAAAATGGCTTCCACACTCATTTATTCAGCAGCACATAGAATAGCACTTGATCCAGCGCATGTAGTTACTCGTACGCACGACATAACGAAGCCACTAGACGCTACATCGAGGTCATGAAATTGTAACGTGTGCGGGATGTAGGAGATTTTATCACGCTTTTAATTTTGATTTGTTGAATTAATTAAAAAAACGCAGATGTTTTTGTTAATTCAGCGCGCTCTGCTGTAAAGAAAATGTGCTCACGGTTGGGGCCGATCGACGAGACGCCACTGCGGAATGCTAAACTGGAGGCCATAAGCTTTCATTACTTGTTAGCAGCGTTAGCTTTGTTGTGTTAATTAGCCTTGAAGAGTGTAACCTCACACACTGAACACGTCTCAGGGACATGGTGGATTTTCTTTGGCTGAAATGTTGATTTTCAGAAACTAGCATTAACATAAGCATTAGCATTAACATAAGCATTAGCATTAACATAAGGATTAGCATCAACATTAGCATTAACATAAGCATTAGCATCAACATTAGCATTAACATAAGGATTAGCATCAACATTAGCATTAATGTAAGTATTAGTGATGTACTGAAATCCAGCCTAAAGCTGGACATTTTCTTACATGCAGTAAAGCAAAGGACGGCAAATACACACGCACACACACACACACATGCACACACACACACACACGCACACACACACACACACACACGCACACACACACACATGCACACACACACACATTCAAGTGTTGCTCTTGTATCAGAGACTCTGATGTAACTCTTATGAAAGCGCTTCTTTGTGTTTCGCCTTGAAAAATCAATCTCCAAAGAAAAGCTAAAGAAAAGATTTAGAAAAAGATAAAAAGGGGCCTCACAGGAATCTGAAATAAAAATAAAACTGTTCTGTAATTCCTAAACCGCAGGAATAATAACCGCTCTGGTGGACACTGTCTGTAAAATCTTGGAGTCTGCATTTTTTGCATTTTTTCCAGAAACTCATTAAGCGATAATTGAATTATATTTGAATATATTTTTCAGTGATTCATTTTTTGATGCTCAAATTAAGTTTGAAAGAAATTGTGCTGTAAAATAATATTCTAATAACTTAATAATCTAATTGGAGTGTACAAACAAATGGACAAAAATGATTGTGTTTTTGTTGCAATTACACTCTACACTAAACGTGACTAAACGCTCTAAAGGCTCACTGATTCTTTTTTTATTTTTATTTATTTATTTATTTATTTGCTGCTTCATCCAAATCTACTCAGTAGTGAGACGCGGGTGAGAAAATCTCATCATTATTCTGTCGGCTTTTAGAAAAACGACGGCTGATTTTGTGATTTTGTGTGTAACGATAATCACAGTGAAGATGAACTCCAACTCTGACCTCCATCATCTGGATAAAAAAAGAAATAAAAAATACAGCGCTTGTTTTGTTTTGTAGTAATGCAGTTCGTTATGTCGATGTCGTGACCCTCTGAGACGCCGAGACGCTGAATAAACGACTGCAGACTGAAAATCTGTTTCTGTTTCAGTGTAAATGAGAGTTAATCAGCCGAACGCCACGGTGAGCTCCAATCTCACTCCGTTATATAAATAATTATAAGAAATAAGTAAAATAGCTTTAATATATGAAATCAAATGAATATATGATTTTCATATATTCCCACTGAATCCTGTCTCACTCCCTGATCCCTGTCTCACTCCCTGAATCCTGTCTCACTCCCTGATCCCTGTCTCACTCCCTGAATCCTGTCTCACTCCCTGAATCCTGTCTCACTCTATCTCACTTTCTAAGTCTTGTCTCATTCAGTCTCACTCTCTCACACATCTCACCTCCATAGACCTGCCTTACTCTGTCTCACTGTCTTGCTTGTCTCCCCCTTTCCCACTGAGACGTGTCTCACTCTCTGATCCCTGTCTCACTGTCTCACTCTCTGATCCCTGTCTCACTCTGTCTCTTTCTTAGACCTGTCTTACTCTCTGATGCCTGTCTCACTGTCTCACTTCCTTAGACCTGTCTCACTCTCTGATCCCTGTCTCACTCTCTGAGACGATGGTTCTCTAAGAGTTCACTGTGCAATCAGGGTTCTTAACTTTTTATGAATAAGATCCAGAACATTCATTATTCTCCATTATACTACATTATGATAGTGAATTATTATTATTATTATTATTATTATTATTATTATTATTATTATTATTATTGTTTCCTCCTGGGAGTGGGACTGAGTTCCTGCTCGTCTGACCCAGTTCCCGCTGAGCGTTTGGGTCCGGTTCTGTCACGGATTTGACACACATGATGGTTCTGTTATGGAGCCGCTGATTGAGTTTGTGGAGGTCGGCTCTCTCGGGATCTCGTTCCAGGAGACGGAGGTAAAAATTCAGGACACTGCTGCTGCCTCTGTGGAGAAAAACAAGCCAGGCGTCTGGGAAATGTGGAACTCAAGGAGAGAGAGAGAGAGAGAGAGAGAGAGAGAAAGAGGTGCAAAAGTCTACACCCCCCACGGTTTGTGGGTGAAAACGGAAAACATGCACCTGTTTTCCAATTATCTTCAAAAAATGAACAGCAGGAAGCTGGAAGTAAAACGCACAGGTGAAGCCTGGAGCAAGATAATGATCCAAAAAAAAAAAAAAAACCAAGAGCACTAACACACTGAAAAATGTTCCTAAACGTCTCTCAATTAATTTTAAACAAATAACTAAAACATTAAAATGAATGGTGGCTGTATATAAATGTAGCTCATGAGTGAAAATGAAATAATGAAATGAATTACGGTTCCTGTGTTATTAGGGTTCTGCCATATTGTGTTGTTTACTGCTCATGCTGAAGCATATGTCACAGCTAGGACACATTATAAACACCTTATGAACATGCACAGGAGATTTTATTGTTGATTTGGAACTTCCTCCACCGCAACTCAGTATGAATTTATCGTCTAAAAGGTCTCAAAGAAACCACAGCCAGATATCTGTGTGGGAGCAAAACTCACTCAGTGTGTGTGTGTGTGTATCCTTAATCCTTACTCACACACACACACTCACACACACACACACACTCACACACTCTCCACACACTTATCACAAACCGTCACATCACTTGGTGTTTTATTCTCCCCTCTATGTATCAGGATGTTCAGGGGGTTCAAGACCTGTCTGACGCTCTGAAAACCTGTCTCACTCTCTGAGCTTTATCTCACATTCCCAGCCCTGTCTCACTCTCTGAAACCTGTCTCACTCTCTGAGCTTTATCTCACATTCCCAGCCCTGTCTCACTCTCTGAAACCTGTCTCACTCTCTGAGCTTTATCTCACATTCCCAGCCCTGTCTCACTCTCTGA
>CM075012.1:27057943-27081905 GCA_037576675.1 Pangasius sanitwongsei | reverse complement strand
CTCTCTGAGACTTGTCTCACTCTGTCTCACTCTCTGAGACCTGTCTCACTCTGTCTCACTCTCTGTCTCACTCTCTGTCTCACTCTCTGAGACCTGTCACTCTCTATCTCACTCTCTGAGACCTGTCTCACCTTCTGATGCTTGTCTCACTCTCTGAGACCTGTCTCACTCTGTCTCACTCTCTAAAACCTCACTTTGCTTCTGTGAAATAATAATAAATTATTTTTAAAAAAAATTCCGTAGTGCTTCATAGTTTTCAGAGTGCAAAATGCTTTTGGATAGAATGCATAATTACAGTTAACAGAAATAGATTAAATATTTAATAAATATAAATACTAAAAATAAAAATAAATATAAATATACCACTCTGTCATTTAATAAGGGTGTTTACACAGTATTACATTTTATCTGAGAAATAAATTGAGGGCAAAATTACAATAACAATTATAATTATCACTTAAAAAAACAGATCAATATTTTATTTTATTTTAATCTTGATTTTTTTTTGCTGTGCACATAATAAACTGTTGCTTGTACCTGATAAACAGTGTGTACTGTATATACCGAGATATAATTAAACATTCACATATAATTAACCAGTGAACAAGGCTGAAAGTTACAACAACAATTAGTCTTTGCCACGAGCGGTGAGCGTCCCTGAAGAGCGAGCGTTCCCTCTGAGACACCACGGCGGTTTTAAGCTTTAATTACAGCCTCTGCTCCGCTTATTACTCTCATACACGCCATGTGTTTGAAAAACATGTGGGAATTGTACAGCAAGTGTGTTAGCAAATTGTTTAATTAAATGATTTGTCTGGACTGATCACTCGCCGCCTTCTTCCTCATTAACGAGGCTTTAAAGCGTCGTTTCTTTTCCAGACTCGACACGTAACTGCTGGAATGTAGCGCAGATCCAGAAAACTCCCCGTAATTGGGTGATTCAGTGACACTTAACAAGTGCTTAGCGTTCAAGAAAGCTGTACACTTATTAACTAATTTGTACCTGTGGAAGGCAAATAAGTACAAGCTGATATACAGAGCTGTGCATAAGTATTCACCCCCCGAATCGAACCGTTCCATATTTTGCAGTGTTACAACCTGGAACTGAAATGAGCTTAATTGGGATTTATGTCACGAATCTACACAAAATAATATTGAAGTGTGTGTTTGGGGGGAGACGCCAATACGGTTTGTAAAATTACTTACAAATAAAAACCATAAAAGTTCTGATTGTGTAAGTATCCCCCCCCCCACCCCCCCCTCCCAAAATTACTTCTGGTGCAACCTGTCGCCATCAGAAGTCACGTAATTAGTTGAAAGGCGTTTGTGTGAAATTAGTGTCACATGATCTCAATATAAATACAGCTGAGTTTGTTAGAGAACGTACCTAAACAACAGCATCGTGAAGATGAAGGAGCGATCAAAACAAGTCTAGGACAAAGTTCTGGAAAAATATAAAATGAGGGTTTGGTTAAAAAAAAAAAAAAAAAATCCCAAACATTGGGCAGAGTGACATTAAATCCATTATTACAAAAACGAAAAAGGAATACCGCACTAGCACAGGAGATCTTCCACCAAATGTCAGTGACTAGATAGAGAAGGGATTAGCCAGAGGAGCAACCAAGAGGCCAAAGGTAACAGTTAACATGATACTACCACCACCATGCTTCACTATGATGATCACTGTTGAGTTTCTGCCAAACGTAACGCTTTGTGCCAAGGCCAAGAGTTCAGTTCTGGTCTCTTCAGATCAGAGAACCTTTTTCCACTCAGCCCAGCGTTGTGGAGAGTCCAGTGAACATCATCTCCCATCTGAGCTGTGGCTCTCTCCAGCTCCTTCAGAAATGTTTCAACCCGTAGAGAGCCATGAATTATGCTTTAAAAACAATCAAACATTTTATTAACGCAAAAACTTTTTTTTGTTGTTGAACCAATTATGTATACTAACAGAATACAGCAACAATATTTCATATGTTTTTACAGTAAAAAGAAATAACTTTGTATTGACAATCTAGAGGTTCTTGGACCAAAAAGCAGAAATGAAATCTCAGGAAAAGTTTCATTTTCACATCATATAAGGAAATGTCTATTAATGAACTACCTAAAATAATATTTTAGGAGATAAACTTTCTAATGAAGTTAAATTTAATAAAGTACTTTTCTTACTATATCACCTCCTCAGTAGAGTTTTTCAACTCTTAGTCCGTGACCCAGTGAACCAGCATCAGGATGTATTTATTGATAAAGACTTCAAAGCACTTCTGTAAGTCACTCTGGATAAAGACGTCTGCCAAATGCCATAAAGGTACATGTAAAAATCAATATCCAGACATTTCAAAACACCCGCTTAACATAAACTTTAACATGGAAATAGAAAAAAAAGTGTTTTGACTTTTTAAAAACATATTAAAGGAGTAAGTTGTGTTGTTTATTAAAGACCCTGTGTTTCTGTGTTTCTGTGTGTTTGCGTTTGTTGTAAATGTTCAGGTCAGTTGGTGACGCAGACGCAGTGATGAGATGATTACACTCCGCAATCAAACGGCTCGAGGAATAAAAATTACACCTTACCTGACCACATGACATTTTAGCGTGCGCGTGTGTGTGTGTGTGTGTGTGTGTGTGTGTTATATGGGAAATATTATATTTTAGGCAAACAATAATCATTCCACAGTCATAAACAATATGTAAAAAGGTAAAAGAACTTGAAAATAAAAGATAAAGTATATATTTAACTGAAGATGTGATGTATTTTGTAAGAGTTCACACATACATTTTTGAATTGTTTTGATATGCAATAAAAAAGAATTAAAATGAGATATTAGGACTTTTTTTTCACCATTGGCGCACTCGTAGCAATTGTGTGAAACGTGAGAAAGGTTGAGCTTAGGGGCGGGGTTATCATTTATATCTGTTTTAAATGTGACAAGCTTTGCATTATTTTATGGTGAGACACTACAAGCAGGATGATGGAAACCGATAAAGGAAGAAACAAGCTGGTGTTTTAGATAAGCTCGGGTCGGTTTAGCCGTAATGAAGCTTTGCACACTTCATACAAATTCACCTTGACTGGTTTTACACCAGTATTAAAAGTTCTCGCCGTGTTGAGCGCTCACCTGAAACCAGGAAAAAAGGGTATGTAGAAAAAAAGCTAAGTGTCTGTGTTCAGACAGGAGCGAAGGTTCCACAGGTTCAGAGGAAGTTCACTCCGGAAAGTGATCAAGACGACGGTAATCATATACGACTAAAATCCGACTGCAGATCTTTCCTCGCATGCGTGAGGAGGTCACTGCTGCTGCTTCATAACGGATTCAGACGTCTCTCTGAGCATAAACTATGAACAGAGCTGCAGAACATCACGCAAAAAGCCACCATCAGGAGAAACCTGAGTTTAGCACCTAATCAGACGGGCGATTTAGTGCCACTGTGACCAAACACAGCTACAGAGACGATAAATGAACCATGCTAACGGACAGCAAAAGTCTAATTACCTCAAACTCACTGTGAAGGAAGTTTGTGTTTCTGTGCCTCTGTGTATCAGTCTGAACTAAAATGATCAGGTGTGTAGTATTACGGTGAAATAGCGCTTAGTATTATTGTCCTTTACGCTAACAGAAACTAGTGCACTCTGAACTACGCATGTAGTTGAAGTTTGGGACGCAGAAGCGTTCCCCGAGCTCCACCACTCGCCAGGTGTGTGTGTGTGTGTGTGTTAAACTCACCTGACAGCGTGGATCATCGCCGAGCGACTGACAGATGAAAGACGAGCGCTGCGGTTTGACACCTACAAATAACAGGAAGTAAGCCGAAAACATTACACATTACACATTACACATTACACATGTTACACTTTATGGCGACTTTTTGTCAGAAGTGTCTTTTCACCTGATTGATTCTCGTACTGAGCGCCGCTGTATGAGCCAGTGTTTATTGTTTATTTGTGTTTATTTACAGATATGATATGAGGAAAAATAAATCTTAAAGTGTTTTGCTACTGTGAGTAATTCATAATTGTGGAATTACACTAGCAGATAAAACACACAAGCTGACTACATGATTAACTCGAGCACTTTCTTCCTGTTAATGTAAACAGTTTTGATCTCTGTCATGCTAGCTTTGCTAGCTAGCAAACAAAACCAAGCTAACATTAGCATACAGCACTTGTATGATGCTATTATCTCATTGGCTGTCCTCAAAAGGGGTGGAGCAACGTCTGTGTGTGTGTGTGTGTGGACTGATCACACAATAGAGCTGCAAACAAAAGCTGTAAAATTATAAACAAACAAACAGAGATAGATAGATAGATAGATAGATAGATAGATAGATAGATAGATAGATAGATAGATAGATAAGGGGAAACTCTTAAAATATTACAGAGGAATGTGAAAAAGTCACAGAATTATAATAACAAATAAAATAAAAACATCAAAACCTAAAACTAAATTTTAACAAAAATTAAAATGGAAAAAAGTCTCCAAATACAAAAATTAAAAAAAGATTTTTTAAAAACACTTACAGCCTCAAAAGAAAGTAAAAAATAAAAGTTTTTTAAAAAGAATAAAAAAGTATAAAATAAACATTTATTATTAAAAAAAATAATCAAACCAAAAAAATGAATAATAAATAAAAATAAAATTTTAAAAACTTAACCATAAGTATAAAATTAAAGTCTAAAACAAATTAAAACCAAAATGAGGCAAGTCTCAAAATAAATCGCAAAAGTGTGATACATAAGAGTTTTATCTTAGCGTTAATGTATTTACTTTTTGCGTAACAGAATTTGAGAAAACTGCACTAATGTTAATGTAACAGTTTCGTTTTTTTACAGAGTTCATTTTTAATATTTACGTATTCAATACCCGGATTAGTGTGTTGTTAAGTTTAGTTTAATTTTGTGTTTGTTTTTGAAAAATGCTGATATAAATTCAGCACACTCCTACTGTTAGACCGTATATTAATATACACACTAATCCAACATGGCCGACCCTGTCATTATTATTATTATTATTATTATTATTATTATTATTATTATTATTATTATTTCTGTCATTCACTCAGGTGTTCGTTATCACATCGCTCTGGTTTGTTCTTCCCCGTGTGAGTGGAAAAGACTGCAGTAGAAATGAAACACAAGGTCGTCTCCGCTCTGGTAGAGAAGTTTGTTTCTGTTCCTTCAGTTTTGTTGGAATAGTAAGCAGTGAGCTATAAATAGAGGAAAACTCTGAGGAGCGTGAGGACGAGAGCGAGAGAGAGAGAGAGAGAGAGAGAGAGAGAGAGAGAGAGAGAGAGAGAGGGCGTGAAGTGCTGAGAATCAATATCCATAACCGAGGTCAGAAACACAACCGTCCGGTTCGTCAGAGCGAAATCCGAGGAACAAAATCACCACATGAGAGGAAGTTTTGGGAAAATGACTTGGGAATAACGAGGAGAAGTATCCAGAAGATCATCAGATCAGTAACTGTTCTTCATTAATGCAGAGGATTTATACTTCACATGAGTATCTTTTAAAATGAATTCTCAATTATACTTCTATTAAAAACAAAAACCCCACATTTTTTACTCCCTCCATTTTTCGCTAGATCTCCAAAAATACTCAAAATCTTAAAAAAATGCTTTTATTAATAATTTTGTCCAGCTACCAGTTTATTAAATTTATTCCTCTTATATAACAGCAACTTATCAACGGGTACAATTTCTTATTTATTAAAAACAGCATGTTTTACTTTTTAAACATTTATAGTTCGACGAAACAAGTTACTTCCTGTTGTCACTTATGTTATAGCAGCTATAAACAGTCGTTCCCTCACCAGCCTCTCTTTATTCTCTCTCTTCAAGTTAATACGACAAAAACAAAAACAAAAACAAAAAAAGCATAAACTCCTCTGTCCTGAAGATGTTGGAAAACTTCTTTACAGTTTTACCTCTGACACTGGAGACTCCTTCCATAAATATAACTATAGAAGCGATAACGTATTAGAACGAAGTGCATTAATATAAACCTGTGATTTGCAGCTGCACTACTGTCAGAGCTGCTGTTATAGAAAACTAATCAACAGCTTCCGACCAATCACAATCCAGCAAAACTTGTTGCGTCTGTTTTTGTTTATTTGATTCCTGCTCCGCTTGGTGTGGCTCTCTCTGCACCGTGTAACTCCCGGGCTGAACTCGAGTCTCGCTCTGTTCCTGAGCTGAGTTTTAAATTAGCTGCCTGTTTAAATGTAATTAAGCAGCGACGCTAATGAGCCTGAAGGCAACGAGATGTGAAATCAGCCGATTTATTGATCAGGGTTATGGCTTCTGCTCCTTTATGGGATGTTATTGTGAGTTAGTATGATAGTGATAGCGAGTTTGTTAACTAGTGAGATCAATAACCGGTGTTGTAGCTCGCGGGTTGCGTGTCATTGTAACGCCGCACACACAACGCCCTCGCTAACTCAGCTCCATTAGCATTAGAGACAGCAGAGCGTGCAAACACGAGGCGCCGTGTCCCGAATCTCAACTCGCCGACTGTCTCCGCTGCCTAACAAGCGTGCAGCAGGGGTAAGAGCGAACGGGTGAGCGGTTCTTCACGGTCCTCAGGGACATCATTGTTATTCAGGACACGAGATTCCTCTCCAGCTTCAGAAGGTGACTGAATACTCCCATTAGAAAAAAAAAACAGCCTTCCTCAAGGGTTCTCTGGATGGTTCTACTTTGACTCTTTTGTGAAACAGAACTCTCTCTCTTGTAGGGTTCTACAAAGGTTCCTCTAGAGAAACAAATGAAAAACACTTTAGGGATTTCTATATTTAGTCTTTTTTTAATGTTGTAGTTCCAGGATGCAATCAGGAAGAACTACATAAGAAAGTTTTCTCATGGGTTCTCTGGATGTCCTCATGGGTTCTCTGGATGTCCTCATGGGTTCTCTGGATGTCCTCATGGGTTCTCTGGATGTCCTTGTGGGTTCTTCGGATGTCCTCATGGGTTCTCTGGATGTCCTTGTGGGTTCTCTGGATGTCCTTGTGGGTTCTTCGGATGTCCTCATGGGTTCTCTGGATGTCCTTGTGGGTTCTCTGGATGTCCTCATGGGTTCTCTGGATGTCCTTGTGGGTTCTCTGGATGTCCTCATGGGTTCACTGGATGTCTTTATGGGTTCTCTGGATGTCCTTGTGGGTTCTCTGGATGTCCTTGTGGGTTCTCTGGATGTCCTCATGGGTTCTCTGGATGGATTAATGGTTCCAGCTTTCTACAGTGGTTTCTACAGCCGCTACTCCTGATATTTTCTGGAAGGGAAACCAGGGAAATATATCGTTGTGTTCTACATAAAGGCTTTGGTTTCTGGTTGTAACTTTTTTTTCTAAAAGTAAACACACGAAGTGTTCTTCAAGGGTTCTACTTTAAAGCTCTTCTGAAAGAGGAACCCTCTCTGGTAGCGTTCTATATTTAACCTTTAAGGGTTTCTGAAGCAAGACAGATATAAAAAAGTTTCTAAAGTACTTAGTGACGGAGCCAAAGTTTCTGTGACATTTCTTTCCAGTCGCTGGAACACACAGAACCCGTTCTAACAAGACCTCATGATAGTGGATATATTTTTATACAGTGTGTGTTACTGCTAATGCAGTACAAAATTACAGTGTTCTCGCTTCTCGCTCCTCTTGGTATTGACGCAGTGTGTGTGTGTGTGTGTGTGTAAATAAAGGCTGGAAGTCTGGACGTTTGTCATTCATGCACATTTACTGAGACAGAATGCCGAGCGCTCATTACTCAGAGCAGAAATCATCAGCATGAGGACAGGAATAGCGACGTGTGACGCTAATGACACGGTCACACCAGATTCTACATCTGAAGAGCGTCATTACGTTTCTTCCTCTCCTCTCCGTCCACACGCTGAAGGATAGAATGGAAATTTGCATATTAATAAAAGCACTGATTAGGGGCGTGTCTTTCCATGTGAGCGTGTCAGTGATCTGATTAATAAAACATATTTTTAAATGAGCCAGTCTCCTGGAAAAACGGCCACGCCCACTAAACTGTGACTGACACATACAAAGGCCACGCCCACTGAACTGTGACTGACACATACAAAGGCCACGCCCACTAAACTGTGACTGACACATACAAAGGCCACGCCCACTAAACTGTGACTGACACATACAAAGGCCACGCCCACTGAACTGTGACTGACACACACAAAGGCCACACCCACTGAACTGTGACTGACACAAAGGCCACGCCTCTCTTTCTTCTTCTTCTCTCTCTCGCTCTTTCTTTCTCTCTCTTTCTGTATTTCTCTTCCTCTCTCTGTCTCTCTTTCTGTCTCTGTCTCTCTCTCTCTCTATCTCTCTGTCTATCTCTCTCTCCATCTCTCTCTCTTTCTCTCTTTTTCTGTATGTTTGTCTCTTTCTGTCTCTCTCTCTTTTTGACCATCTACCTCTACAGGACTTTGCACATGCATGTCTTCTTTGTTACATTGCACACAGTGCACTTTATAAATGCAGTAATGTTTGTCTCTTGCATGTTTGCACTATTAGTAAATTTGTAATTTACGCCTTGTGTATTATTTTCTTATGTCCTTAATTTATGTCACAGGCTGCTGGAGGATTCACAGGGTAAAGTTCACTGTATGGTGTAACAGACTGTTTTCTGTACATATGACAATAAACTTTTGAATCTTGAATCTTTCTCTATCTTTCTGTATGTCTGTCTCTCTCTCTCTCTCTCTCTCTCTCTCTCTCTGTCTCTCTCTCTCTCTCTGTCTCTCTCTCTCTCTCTGTCTCTCCGTTATTCGTGTGTATCAGAGAGGAATAAAGTGTTGACTCTCGCTCCGTCAGTCTCTCTCGGAGAGAAGGTGAATATTTAGCACCTGTTCCCCGGCAGCAGGAGTGGGCAGATCTGCCATTTACACTGTCAACATAAATACCATCACTGTGTGTTCGCATCAAATCCTTCCCCACAAAAACCATCACACGTTTCATTACAGAGAATCGTTTAAAACAGAAAAAAGCAGCATCGTGAACTCAGAAGCTCTGAAACTCCCACACTGATGTGTGTGTGACGTCGTCCTGACATTTCCAGCACACAATTACTCAGCGGCTACGACGCCGATGCTTTACACCTGCTCATTACCTACAGCGTCAGATATACGCCGTATTTCCGTCTAAAGCCACGACAAGCTCTGCTTCTCAAAATCTGCTCACTTATCAAATACTAATAAAGACAGAAACATCCAAATCTTTGTTCTTTTATTCAAATGTGTTGAGTAGTAAATAAAAAATGAAGAAACAGAAATAACACTGCAGCAGGAACCTGAGAAAAACTCAGGAAAAAATATTCAGTGTAAAATATTCAGAGACCAAAGCTGGGTGTTATTACACCTTTAAATAAAATAAATTAAGATAGAAATGTGATAAAACTCTCAAACACTGAAGATTGATTGACAGACCTCTGTCTGAGACTCCGCCCACAACATCACTCAAGTAACTAAATCAGGATCCATGTATCAACTAACCAATTATAGAGATATACACTTGATTAGCTTTCACTCACTAGCTTAGCTTTCACTCAGTAGCTTAGCTTTCACTAGCTAGGTTAGCTTTCACTTGTTATGTTGGCTTTCACTCTCATGGTTAGCTTTTGCTCACTAGGTTAAAACTGAGTCACTAGGTTAACTTTTACTTGCTATGTTAGCTTTCATTCTCCAGGTTATCTTTCACTTGTTATATTAGCTATCACTCTTTAGGTTAGCTTTCACTAGCTAGCTTAGCTTTCATGTTCTAGATTAGCATTCATGCTCTAGGTTAGCATTCATGCTCTAGGTTAGCTTTTGTTCGCTAGGTTAAATTTCAGTCACTAGGTTAGCTTTCACTAGCTAGGTTAGCTTTTTCTCTTTATGTTAGCTTTCACTTGCTAGTTTGCTAGTTTAGCTTTCAGTCATTAGGTTTGCTTTGTGTTAGAAAATAAAAAAACACAACACCAGCACGTAAACTACATTTTCTCCTGCAACATTACTGAACTGTATCACACACACACAGCCACACACACCCCCACACACACACACACACCCTTTGCCAACGTCTCTGATCTTTGTGTTTTAAACGTGAGCTCCTCGTTCGCTCCTCCTGGAGAACCGGCAGCGACGGGAACGAGCGACTCTCAGAGTAACGTGTGTGTGAACAGATGGACGTTATAATGGATTAACGTTATTGTGTTAGCGCCACACGGTTTAGCGCAGCTGTCAGAAACCCCGCGGCCTCGTCCTAATCCGATCCACCCGCAGCGATAACCAGACTGTCTCCGCAGAAACGGAAAAAACTAAAACCCCTCGTCGGCTTTGTCGCTGCACAGCTGTGGAGGAGAAGCAGCTCTTTAGCGTGAGGCAGCAACCGAGATGAACATCGCGCTGCTCTCCTGCTCAGGAAAAAATATCCCAGCACTTCTTATTTATTTATTTATTTATTTATTTATTTATTTATTTTCTTCTCACACAATGCGCTGAATATTTTCTGAATTATCTGAAAAAAGTTCACAAAAACAAACAAACAAAAAAAACCACTACTACATTCATTTTTATCCTAAATAAATAAATTAAATTAAAATAAAATAAATATATATTGAGTACATTTCATTCTTAAAAAGCCAAGCAAAAAGCCAATATGGAAATCATATTTTATATTTTATATTTCATGTTTTTTTTTTTTCCATATTTTATATTTATAAATATTTAGATTTTATATTTCATGTTTTTTTTTAAGGAACACAAATGTGATTAAAAAAACCCATAATATTTTTCTAATTATATCTTGTCATTTTTTAAAAACTTTATATCTTATTATTATTGCAGATTAGTAACAAAATTTTAATTTTAATTTAATTTTCAGTTTATTATCTCGTTATTACATGTTATTATATAATTATTACAAGAATATATTGAAATAAAATATATTATTATCTTGTTATTGCAGCATTATGATATAAAATATCACTATTTATAGTTATTATATAGTTATTACATATTATCTGCTTATTAGTAGTATACATAGTGTTATTACAAGTCATAACCTTGTTGTATTGCTTTATTTCTAGTTAATATCTAGTTATTAACTGTTATATATTGCATTATTACTGGTTAATACAGTGTTATTACTTGATATGAACTAGTTGTTGCATTAATATGAGGTATATAGCTTGTTATTATGTCTTATTATGTCATTATGACTGTATCATGTTGTTACATGTTATTACCTCACTGTTACCGTGTACGTAGTTACGGCCTTGTTACAAGTTATATAGCTTTATTTCTAGTTATTATCTCATTATGACGTCTTATTATCATGTTATTACAAGTTGATATTGCGTTACTACGCCACACTACTTTGCCATTATGTCAGTATTAATTAGGTATTGCGTTGCTGTGTTCTAACGCTTTATTTTTAATATGTATCTTGTCCTTATAACTTGATATCATTGCTACAACTTATTATATTTAAAAACTTCAATATTACGTCATTATTACTTTTTTATTTTTAGTTTTATTTCTCTTGTACCACAGCATTGTTCTACAACACGTCCTACTTTTTATCTATTTATAGCTCAGTTTAATGTTGTAGAATGTCCATGAAACAGGTTAGTTCCTGTTGTCACTTACGTTATAGCAGCTATAAACAGTTGTTCCCTCACCAGCATCTCTTTATTCTCTCTCTTCAAGTTAATACGACAAAAAAAACCCCCAAAAAATCGCAGCTTGTTCCGCTTGTTACTGAGAAACCGCAAAGAAGCGTAAACTCCTCTGTCCTGAAGACGTCAGAAAACTTAAAGTTACAGCTTCACCTCTGACTGTTACAAAGTGCTGACACTGGAGACTCCTTCCATCAGTGTTACATAAACGTACAATCTCCTTACAGTAAACTCCTGCTGTGCACGTCCCTGTGAATGAGCTGTTGCTATAGAAACGATAACGCATTAGAACGAGCGCATTAATATAAACCCACGCTACTGTCAGAGCTGCTGTTATAGAACATTTATTTTTTGTTTCCTAATTTTGTATCTCGTTGTTCTCAGCGTGTGCTGCTTTGACCTTGTTGTACAGCACTTTGATCCACATGCGTTTGAAAAAAAACCTCGACTCCTCTGACTCGAGGCAGATGTCCGCACACAGCCGTAGTGACCGAGCGTCTCTTTACTGTCAGACTGACGTCGAGCTGATTAGCGAAGCTTCTGCTAATGCGTCTCTAATGAAGATAAACGAGGAAGAGAATGTTTCTGCTCCTGGATTACCAGCTCGACGCCGAACACCCCGCTCGAGATGGACATGCTCGCTTAAACGAAACTACGTAAAGGTTAACTCAATCTATCACTGCGTGTGGAGGTCATTAATATCCTACACAACAAAATGGCGGCTGATTGGATGAACTAATTATCTTCAGAAGGACTCACGGTATCATATGATTTTTAATGTACATACAGTATATTTCCTAATGTATTTGTAACTGCGTGTATCAAGGAAGGAAGAAAATACACCAAACACACAAAAATATCTTTCTTGGGGTTTATTTCTGACTGCTGCTTATTCGATGGAAGCTTAATAAAGAATTAATTAAATAAAAAATCTTGTCTCTGTGTTTTTCTTCCTAAGATTTTATCAAAAGAAATGAATTACAATAAAAAAACAATTTTAGTCCAACAAACAGCCAATTATTAGTTATTTATTATTAGCTAACTGTTATTAGTTATTAACTAATGTAAATGATTAGTTATTAGAATAATTATTAATAGGAATGAAAAAACAGAAGCAAATACAGTAGTGGTAAATAATACAATAAAATACCACATCTAAATTTTCTGTATCACAGAAATAATCTCTATTTCTGTCACTTGGCCGCATATACACTAGCTATGGTATTAACTTATTAACTTAACCTGCATTAACTTATATTATCACATCATATAGCTTCCTAATTACGCTTCGATTTGGCATGACATTCAGTCCAAAACGTACAGAGGTAGCTTTTGTATCAAAGTATAAGCTGACTAGAATATCTAACCGAGACTAGCTAGCCATATATATCGGCTGTGTTACTTCATTCGGCACTTATTCATAACCGCACACACACACTGCCTTCATTTGTAAAGTTAACACAGCATCATGTCTGCTATGCGCTGACCTCTGAAGTGTTGAAATTGTTGGTAATAATCCGCAGCCGTGCCTCAGTGCTGGATGTTTCAGATCGCTCAGTAACGAGCGTTTGAGTAAAAACATTGTCAGAATTGGTCGAAGGATCTGCGCTCTTCATGCCCGCTAGCTTTTATTTTTCTTAATTAAAAGCACAGGATTGATTTCCTGCCTGCTTTCCAGTCAGCACTGAGACATTTTGTGTGTGTGTGTGTGTGTGTGTGTGTGTGTGTGATGAATGGAACGAGGAAATGTCGTAATGAGGCAGCTTGGGGAATCTACTGCTTTCTGCTTCAGCTGTTAGAGATGATGGATAATGAGAAACGAGGCTCAGATGCCGAGGATGCAGGATGTCACTGTCTGGTGTGTATGTGTGTGTGTGTGTGTGTGCGTGTGTGTGTGAAAGTTCTGACTCACTTACAGCCACTTTAAAAGAGCCGCCTGGTTCCGTTCTGTGAGGTTGTGATTTTAAATCTTCAATAGGGTTACTGAAGGCATGACCATATATGGAACTGTAGGTGTGTCTTTGAGTCAAAATATGGAAATAATGACAAATCAGGAGTAGGAGTGCCTTTAAGACCACATATGGGATTGTGGGTGTGTCTTTGAGTCCACAAAGGGGGATGTGGGTGTGTCATTGAGTGTATATATAGTGTGGGTGTGTCTTTGCATCCACAATTGAGAATGTGGGTGTGTTTTTGTATTCACATATGGGAATGTGGGTGTGTCTTTAAGACCATATATGGAGATTAAAGCAGCTCTAAGTGGGTGTGCCTTTAAGATCAGACACTGAAATGTGGGCATGTCTCTGAGTCCATATATGGAAAGTTGGATGTGCTCTTGTGTCAACCTTGGAAATAAGAGCAGATCATGAGTGGGTGTGGCTTTAAGACCATACTGTATATGGGAATGTGTGTGTGTGTGTGTGTGTGTGGTAATAAATGGAGAACTAGTTATTACATATAATTTGGTATGCCTTAAATTTACTACAGTACTACAGTTATTTTAATCCAAGATGCACTTAATATACTTGGAATGAAATTAAAATATATTCTAATTACATCTTTATATGAGTGTGATTTTAATTATCTCTAGTTTATTTAAATCACAAAAAAGCATACTATATGGTATATACATATTCAACAGACATGTAATATACCATTACAGCATTCAATACTACAAATATAACTCTCAACATCACCACTCTTACCTCTGCATGAACCTCGCTCTCTCACAGGAAGTGCTATTTTCTGTGTGTTTCACTTGGACACACACGTACAGGCAGTAAACTCTTACGACTCGAGCCCTGGATGATCTTCAGCGCTGATATACAGTAGCACAGTAACCGTCTGCCCCCGCAGGTCACATGACCCGAGCCACTGCATTATAGATAACTCGACTCCGACACCATCTGTTCCCACTGAGCGTGCTCCGGAGAACACAGAACCCACAGAGCCCTCGGCGACTCTGGCAGACCGGCTGAACTCTTCACCTGCGCCGGAGCATCGAAGTGTTTCACCTGAGCAAATATTTACCACTCTGTCAGCTGCAGATTCCCGGTGACAATCATTAAAAAAACAACAATATTAATTAACACCATGTCATGGTGCTTTTACACGTTTTTCTGTTTTTAATGAAATATATACGGCATTATAATAATTCATAAAATGAGACCGTATACACTGTATAGAAATATGAGTAGCTTTGAATGGGCATGTCTGTGAATCCATATATGGAAAAATGGGTGTGTCTTTGAGTTAAAATATGTAAATAGGAGCAGAACAAGTGGTTGTGACTTCAAGACCATGTAAGTGTGCCTTAGCGTCCTTATATGGAAATGTGGGTGCATCTTTGAGTCCAAACAATGACTGAACAATGAAACAACAAACAATGATTTTTTATACTAATATAGCATTAAATCTCCATTTTAATTGTGTTAGGGTTACGGTTAGGGTTAGGGTTAGGGTCAGGGTCAGGGTCAGGGTCAGGGTTAGGGTTAGGGTCAGGGTCAGGGTCAGGGTTAGGGTTATGGTTAGGGTTAGGGTCAGGGTCAGGGTTAGGGTTATGGTTAGGGTTATGGTTAGGGTCAGGGTCAGGGTCAGGGTTAGGGTTACGGTTAGGGTTAGGGTCAGGGTCAGGGTTATGGTTAGGGTTAGGGTCAGGGTTAGGGTTAGGGTCAGGGTTATGGTTAGGGTCAGGGTCAGGGTTACGGTTAGGGTTAGGGTTAGGGTCAGGGTCAGGATTAGGGTCAGGGTCAGGGTTACGGTTAGGGTCAGGGTCAGGGTTAGGGTCAGGGTCAGGGTTACGGTTAGGGTCAGGGTTAGGGTCAGGGTTAGGGTTAGGGTTAGCCTTAACCCTAGGTTATAAAGAATATTGAGTTGGTGTAGATGTTTGAAAATCTTGAAAATGCCTGATTAAAAATGTACTGAAGCTTTGTTTTTTTCCCTTTAACCTTAATAACAAGACAAAATAGAAAAAGTTCAGTTTTCTTGTATTATGTCCAAACATCTCAGTTTTTCTGAAACGAATTAAATGTTCGCAAGAAAAATTGGTTAAATAAACAAAAGACTGTTACAATGAGCTGACACTGGAGACTCCTTCTACAGATGTTAAATAAACTTCTCCTTACAGAAGACGCAGAGCGTCCACCGTACACGTCCCTGTGAATGATGATAACGTATTAGAACGAGTGAATATAAACCCGTACTACTGTCAGAGCTGCTGTTACAGAAAATTAATCAACACCTTCTGACCAATCAGAAGCCAGAATTCAGCAGCAGCAGCAGCAGCGTGGTGTAAGCTGCTGTTAATCAGAGTATATTACGAGGAGGTGCTCGGGTCTGAAAGCTGCGCCTCTCCCGGCTCTGCTGTAATGAGACTTTTTTGATGTAGAGACTCGTTAATTCAGCGGTAAGGATGATCACCAAGGACACTGATGTCATAAACTCTGCTGGACGTCTTTAAAGAAACGCCAGTGACTTTGGCTCAGAGGGTGGGATTGTAGAGCGTCTCGAGAGCCATCATCAAGTGGCTTAAAAATCAATTCATTAAAAGCGTAGAGAGGACGAATGTTTTCAAAATCAGTTCCAAATAGGTGAAGATCATGTTGCGTATGAATAATCCTGAGAAATCAGACATTATGGCCATTATACATGATCAGAATTTTTGTCAGTAATAATATTAATCAGCTTTTCACTAAACCTTTTTTCACTAAAGAGAAACTAACAAAACACAACCTCACAGTCAACAGCATGTAGCAAGACTGTGCTTTACTTAGCTTTAGTTATCCAGCAAACAAAGATTAAGCTTTAACCTGGATTAAATGAATGTTTATCTATTTATCCAGTAGCGCAATCTTTAAAAATAAACCTTGTTAAAAATATCACGTTACCCATCATTTAAGTCTGTAGTTTCTCACCAAACTGAGATCAGCTTTAACCCTGTTGCTCCGTTACTTTAAACTCAGATTTTATATTATTATTATTATTTTTTTTTTTTAAAGCTGAGGACAACTGAAGTGTTTCCAAATTTCTAGCATTAAATTAAAAAAATGTGCTGCAAAAAAGGAAAATAAAAGGATTTTTTTTAAATGTAAAAGTTTTCACACAAAAGGGGATAAAAATGTACTGATAATAAGATGGTGAACAAACAGATTAACCTCAGGATTTTAATCAGAAATAAAGATTTTAATTTCTGATTTGTTAAACCATGTTTACGATAAAGTAGTGAAACACACTATAGAATAAAACTAAACTCAAACTAAACTCACATTTAGACTAAAACACACATCAGCAAAAACTTCCATTAACTTTAAATAAACCAAGTGTTTTATTCCTCTTATACCACAGCAATTTGCCAACTATTACAATGTTTACCATTTTTTATGACACCTCATACTTTTTACCCGTTAATAGTTACATTTAATGTTCACGAAACAAGTTAGTTCCTGTTGTCACTTACATTACAGCAGCTGTAAACAGGCGTTCCTTCACCAGCCTCTCGTTTTTCTCTCGAAGTTAATAAGACAAAAAAAAAACCCTGCAGGTGGTTACACGTGTTACTGAGAAACCGCAAAGAAGCGTAAACTCCTTGTAACAAACGTCAAAGACGGGCAAGGAGGAGGCAGGAACCGAGTGAATGTAAACGTAAGATTTAATCGTAAAAACAACATAAACATAACGTAAAACACAAAACACGAGTGCGTCTCTCTCTCCCCCTCGGCGTCTCCAGCCGCTCCTTTATCCCTCTCTCCCACTGACGCTGTTGTTATAGAGAATTAATCAACACCTGATGACCAATCAGAATCCAGAATTCAACAGCATTAGCTATGTTGATGTAACATTTAGCTTGGACAGTTCCTCTCCAGACCACCAGAGGGTGCACTCTCCTGAAATCTTTTGTTTACGCTGATCTTTTCCTGTACCTCTGCTATATAACGCACGTGAAATTGAACCTTGATGCGAAGTCTTGCCGTTTTCCTGCAAATCATATGAGTTCTGAGCCATAGTTTGTTGGATTGACGTGTTGTGTATGACCTAGCCTTGTCCTGTCTCATTCTGCCATTCTTACTAGCCCTCTTGTTTTGATTTAATTTCTGATATTTGGTATTTTGACCTTTCCTTGCCTTTTTTTTTCTCTTACCAAGTGTGTTTTGTTTTATGGACTGTTTTGACATTAAGTATTGTGTTAATAAACCTTCTGCATATGGATCTGTATTCTGTCTCTGTGAGTCCAACATTACAGTTTACATAATGAGGACATGAAAATGGCTGGCAAGGAGAAGGGTTAGTGCTGCATGGAGTTTAATTTAAGCTTAACAGATTAATCTTCATAAACCTGATTAGGACACTGGACACTTCGCAAATTCATAATGTGTTAAACGGCTGTGAATCAATTATCCGTTTGCAAATGAAATCTTAAATCATTTAGCACAAGCAATATGAATGTGCACCTTCACAAATCCAATAACAGTGTTACATTAAAACCCTGTATCAAAATAATCTGCCCTGTGAAAACACTGAAGCCTGTGTGGTGATCACAGTGAGAACACTTTCGCTGCAGGGTAAAATAAAGTACAGATATCTACACAACTCCGTGATGCAATACACTGGGGGGGACAACAGCGTAAATACGTTACAGATTGCAGTGACAGGAGACGAAACTGAGCATAATGGGCTCATTTCTTTAGGAGATTATGTTCCTGGAGTCATTCAGAAATTATTCTTCACCTTTCATTTCTTTCAGTAATTACACAAAAAATAATGGAAAGGAAAGAGGGAACAGGAACATCTTAGAGCCTCTCTGCTTTTTAGTGTATAATGTGTTGTGTTTGTTAAAAGGTGTGTGAAAAAGTGGACAATGCTTTCTAACGTTATTGATTTTACGTCAAACTTCAAATAAGGAGGAGCGTGTCAGAGCGGCACGTACTACCGGATCGATACACTTCCAGCTTCCAGACGCTGATCTTAAGGTCGAGAGCTCTGAAGATCACATACACGTGGACTTGACCTGGTTCTTAACACTCAAGAGTTACAGGCTTGGGCTCATCACCTTGGTATCAATACTTACAGTCTTAGTCTTAGCATCAATACTCTGTTTTCTGTGGGGTCTTTACTCTGAGTCAGTGATTGTCTGGCTGTCATTTGTCATAATGCTCTGAGTATTATTGCTTAGTCTTGGCTTGGGGCTGAATAGTTAGATCTTTGCTCATAGTATCAATACTCTTTATCTGGACTCATTACTCTGACTCATTACCTGGCTGTCATTGCTTTGGTTTGGTCATATTCTCATTTCTCAGAGTATTGTTCTGAGTATTATTACTCAGTCTTGGCTTGGGTCTCAGCACTTAGAGCTTTGTTCTTAGTATCAATACTCTTATAATAATAATAATAATAATAAACTTTATTTTATATAGTGCCTTTAAAAGTAGCTTCTCAAGGTGCTTTACATAAAAACACAATCATGTATAAATGCAAATCATAAAAATAAGCATACATATAAAACTTAAAAATGAATTCAACAGTCAAGTAAAGGCTAACCTAAAAACGTATGTTTTAAGATAAGATTTAAAACTCTTCACCTCAGTTTGTTACTCTGACTCACTGCCTGGCTGTCATTACTCTGAGTTTGCACTCAGCCTCATTTCTCAGAGTATTGTTTCGAGTATTATTACTCAGTCTTGCTTTGGGTCTCAGCACTTAGAGCTTCGGTCTTAGTATCAATACTCTTCATCTGAGCTCATTACTCTAAGTTTTGCTACTTATACTCGTACGGAACGATCCCTAAGTGGACTAATCCGTGGTTTTATCACATCACTTCACACAGTGTATCACTCACAGAAAATTAAAAGAAGAGATTTGGAGGAAGACGTGAGGTCGTAACTTGGCGCTTGGAGGAAATAAAACAGCTCATTATCATTTTAATGCAGCCGTAAGAGTCGCGCTGTGATATTCAGAACCGAGAAGCTCCAATCCCCTTAACCTCACACCCGCTTTATCTCAGGTCCAATTCCAGATAAAGATTCACAATGTAAAAGCCAAAACACAAAACTATTAAAGACTCTTAAAACAAAAAGGTGAGTAAAAAGAGCGTTACTTACACTCTTTAAAAACCGGGTTCATCTAGCACTGCAAAGGGAGCTTCAGTTTGTCACCATGGAGGAACCTTCAGAAAAGGCTCCGTATAGAACCCTTAGCATTTCTCCCCGCGCCAAAAACATAGCAGTAGGTGAACTGGTGAGGATAAATTACCGCTAGGTGTTAATGAGGTGCTAAAGATGTTAAATAAACCCATCCTTACAGAAATCTTTACATTCATAACACATTTTTAATCCATTTATGTGGAGTGTCCATTGCACAAGTCCCTGTGAATGAGCTGTTACTATGGAAACGTTAACGTGTTAGAACGAGCATGTTAATATAAACCTGAAAATTCAACAACGCTGTGGTGTAATGAGAAATGCTAAACCTCCTCTGCTTAAATCCTTTCCAAAAAAACCACAATCAATATATGGCTCATTTTTTTGGTTCGTCATCCAGTTAAACTATTATGACACCTGAAGATTAAGACACCTAAACGCCTGAAGATAATTGAGAATCTGGATGGATGCACTAAAAAAAAGGCAATGTATAGCTTCTAAAAGTTTAGTGTTTCAACTTAGTATGCCTGTAAAGATTGTTAAAAGCAAACAGTGACAAAAACGAGCAATTAGTCTGATTTTTAAATCCTTAAATCTGATGAAAAATGTTTATTAGATGGTGGTTACACCAAGATCCTAATCTCTTTCCACTTATTGCGTATGTTGTTGTTTTGCGACAGATAATGATGCATATATTTCTGTATTAATTCCACAATCTGAACAAATGCTTGTACATGATTTAAAAGAATTATTGGCACCATCCTAAAGCACAGCTCTCCCTGCGGTTTGCCGAGAGCAGACTCCACACAGCGTGACCTTTGGTGGCTCAGCGCCTGTAGGAGCTCTCTCTTAAATCCGTTGTTTACTCGCCTCAAACAGACGCTCTGCGCCACTCGAGAGCCCCCGTTATTTATTTATTTCTTTATTTTTACTCTCACATCATTATTTTCTCCTCTGCAAGTTTAATTATGCCTTCATAAATGAGCCTAGCATGAAAAAAGCCTACTTTCCCCCAATTAATTTCACATAAATTAGAACAGTTCCCCCACGATGCACTTTTGCTCTTTTATAGGCCTTAGCGATTGTATTTATTGTAGTGAGCGAGTGGGTGGAGGGGCGTAACAGTGACGGGTAATGCGGGCTGGAATAAAACGGAGCCGTGCAGAACGCTTTTGATTAGAGCCGAGTAATTGCTGGGACACTTAAAATGTTCTACATGGAGGAGAAAAAGGAGGAAAAAGGAAAATAGAAAGCTTTAAAACCAAATAAGTTGATGAAGCCATAATGGCTGAGAGCAGGAAGTGGATCATCAGTGCTGTGATTAAAAGGAAGCAGTTAGTGCAGTTCAATAATGCTTTTGCCCCCCATTATTTCATTTAAATTGTGCTGGAACAATGGAAAAAGACTGACTTAAGTGTTTGTTTTACCTGCACCTTGATATTGTTGTAAATTAACAGCAAGTGAAATTTTAATGACTGAAATTTTAGCATAAAATTGTGGAACGTTTTCACTGACTGCAGCACCAAACAGGCTTATTTTGAAATATTAACAGTGGATGTTTTCAGAAATAAGATCACATTTAACAATTTCTTAACGGGCTTTCTTGTAAAACGTCAAGCTCCATGCATGGGAACTGTTTTTCCAAAGCAGAAATGAAACATAGTGAGGAAACATCACCTATTTTGCGTTCAGAAATATTGATTTATCTCATCTTCGCCTGAAGCAAAACTATGGACGACTTTTTTTTCTTTTTTTCAGATCTGTCTGATCTGTGAGTCTTTTCTGTTTGTTTAAAAAGAAAAGACGATGTTGTTTTTCCTTCATCATACAAGGAGGAGTTTTCAGTGGGTGTTTATATTTACTGCAACGAAAAAGTGTTATAGGAAAATAGTTATAAAGGCAGATGTTATTAGAAAGTATTTACATTACATTTATAATTGATCGTTCAGGTATTTGTGTAAATATATTTTTCATATTAATGTAAATGAAGGAACATCTGTGAACCTGACCACACTTTGAGTGGCAGTTCATCAGAACATCCTTTATTCGGTAAGTCATTTGTTAAGGTTGTGATAGATCTTATGTCTATCCCATTAAATATAATTGTGCATCATTAGAATGACAGTGAAATATATTCAGTGCTTATGCATGTGCTGCGTTGCCAAGCACTTAAATGAGCAGTGAGTCAACGAAACAAAGAAAACCTTGACTTTGTTGCAGCACTAAGTTGAGGAGATGTTTCTGTTGGAGCTACAGTAAGTCACTCTGGCTGTCTGCTAAATGCTGTAAATATAATGTAAATAAAGTGGTATAAATTGGATTTGTTAAAAGGAATTGCTCAAAATAACGTAAAATAACTTTTTTTGATATTTCTTTCTTTTAAAAAAAAGGAGGCCACCCTGTTGTAAGTGCTGCAGTGTAAATTCCACTAATTAGTCTCATAGCATTTAAAATATAGAAAATATTCGGATTTTTTCAGAAGGTGCCTTCTAACGAGATGAGATGATTATTTAACAGGGCTTACAGTGCACCGTTTACTAATCGGTGCCCCGCGTGAGGAGCTTCATTAAACTTTATTTATAGAGCACCTTTTGTATTTTAAAAGGACCACAGTGCAACTTTATATCAACGCTTATCATCAGCCTTACAATGGAACATTTACGCTATGAGAAAATTAGCAGAGAGCTTCATACAGACCAGGATTTGACATCAGAACTACTGTCATTTACACTGAAAAAACTTTCATGTCTTGTAGTAGCTTTCAAAGAGATTGAGAGTCACACCTGAGGGAACGTTTTTCTTTTCTGTGATATTATCTACCACAGTATCACCTAACCTTAAAGGTACACTATACTGTCTCATATATATATATATATATATATATATATATATATATATATATATATATACATACATATATAGTCATTTCTGGTGTAAGGTCACACACCTAATGACCAAAAATAAGGATGGCATGTATCTGAATGAGTTGTGGAAATACATTGAGGCAAAAACATATATGTGTATAAGTGTGTAAAATGTATGTGTGGTAATCTTAAGTCTATTAACAAGCTGCATCCCGGCGATATACAGTACGATTGAACTGAATCTGTATGGTGTAGACGAGTGAATACTGATGCTTTTTATTTTTGCTTATTTTGGATTAATGCCATGAAAAAAGATTCCAAAGCTAAGAGAAGTGTGTGGCCCTGGGCGCATAGCTCTCCTCCATCTCTGGCCTATTTTCCTCTCATACACACCTCTCTTAATTTCTCTAAACTGGCCCCAGAGGCGTGACAGGAGATTTGAATTATTTATAAGAAGCGTGTCAGACAATTTATTAGAAATTGTTAATTTAAACTTTTTCAAATCAGAGGACTCCTTCCATTAACCTTTCCCACAATCCCTGCCGAATTATAATTACCTGACGAGGAGGTACTGATTGGCATCAGATGGAGTGCAATAGCATATTTTAAATAATGTACGTTTCACTCTAAGGGAATCATAAAAAATTTAGTTTATATATGGACAAAGATTCTCGCCTAATTGCTCTGATTAAGTTTCCATTTCCAGTGAAGGGTTCTGCTATAGAGCAGGTCAGTGTAACAATTAATGGGCAAAAGAAAAGAAAAGCAAAAACATTTACAACAATTTATAGACTGTTATTCAGAGAATAAAACTGCAATGTTTATGCTTCATCTTCATTTCACAATAAAAAGACACTGGTTATTTTATTATATACTAATAAACTTACCTTACGTGTGCCATGTGAAGCCTGAAGTGGGTCAGATTGGCTGGGCCACTGGTTGTGTAGATCTGGTTTTGGAGTATACTGTAGTACAGTATCATATGCTATAGTATAACTGTGTGTAGTATGGTATAGTATACTATAATGCTGTGCATATGTGCAGTATAGTAATATAGCACTATAGTATAGTATTGTATGTTATACCACAGTCAACTGTAGTATAGTACAGCATGTGTGAGGTAAAGTATAGTGCACTATAGTATAGCATATGTGGATTATAGTATACTGTAGTGTAGTACATCATGTGTGAGGTAAAGTATAGTGCACTATAGTATAGCATATGTGGATTATAGTATACTGTAGTGTAGTACATCATGTGTGAGGTAAAGTATAGTGCACTATAGTATAGCATATGTGGATTATAGTATACTGTAGT
>CM075012.1:27047697-27057933 GCA_037576675.1 Pangasius sanitwongsei | reverse complement strand
GTAGTGTAGTACATCATGTGTGAGGTAAAGTATAGTGCACTATAGTATAGCATATGTGGATTATAGTATACTGTAGTATAGTACATCATGTGTGAGGTAAAGTATAGTGCACTATAGTACAGTATAATGCACTATAGTATAGCATATGTGCAATAGAGTATAGTGCACTATAGTACAGTATCATGTGCTATAGTATAGCATATGTGGATTATATTATACTGTAGTGTAGTACATCATGTGTGAGGTAAAGTATAGTGCACTGTGCATATGCTATACTATTTATATAGATTTATATTGAATAAATCTATAGTTCAGTAGAAGTATGACTAGTATAATATAGTAACAACAAGGCATAGTAACATTATTATATTGTAACAGTATAGTTCAGTGGAAGTATGGTATAGTACAGTAGTATTGTATAGTAAAACTATTATACTGTAACAGTTTAGTTTATTAGAAGTATAGTAGTATAACAGAAGTATAGTGTAGTACTAGAGTTCAGTGGAAGTATGGTATAGTATAATAGTATGGTACTGTGAAATTATGGTAACAGTATATGGCTTCTGAAGTGCTGTAGCAGTATGGGACAGATTTCTTCTGAAACACACTAACAGAGCTACTGTAGAGTGAGACACACACACACACACACACACACACACACACACAGATACACACTGAGATACATTCACTCTGTGAGTCACAAACTCTCCGTGGGTTTGATGGATCTGCTAAATGTGAAATGTAAAGATAAAAATATGTGTCCCTGGGTATATTTGTGTATGTGTGTGTATGTGTATGTGTATGTGTGTGTGTGTGTGTGTGTGCCTGTTCCCCTGACTCTCTTTCTCTCTCTTTCATTGTGACTTTCCTCTGAGTGTGTTTGCTAGCGATAGACACACACACTGACACAGTTATAGGCTTAAAAGTTAAATATCAGTGTTCCAGAGAAAACTTGTACTCACACAAACCTGGGAATAGAACTGAAAAAAAAAATCAGACTTAAACTTAGTTTTTTCCCCAAGTACTGAGAGTAAATATACAGTAAGTTCCTGTAATCTAGAAAACAAATACATCTGATTAAAGAAAAACAGAAGGCTGAAACTGTATGAATACTTTCACTTCTGAAAGCTGTACATAAAACACCACATCAATGATGTAACATCGTTAGAAGTTTTAAATACCAATCAGTTAATAATCACACAATGTTTCCAAAGCTGAAATGTTTGTGCTGTTTTAAGCCCTGCAAAGAATGGAAAAAACAGCAAAGCAAGAAAAAACGAGTGAATACGTCGGATCTTAATTAATTAAGGAATAAATAAATGAATAAAACAATGCTAAAGAGAGTCTGTTAATCATCAACAATAAAAATACAGGACTCTCCCTTATGATTTAGTGAGTTGAGAGGAAAAAACACATTACATTACGTCAGTACATCCAGGGTGGAATACTGATTCCTATTGGACAATCCTTGACTGGTTATGGGTGGTCCTGGACTGGTTATGGGTGGTCCTGGACTGGTTATGGGTGGTCCTTGACTGGTTATGGGCGGCCCTGGACTGGTTATGGGTGGTCCTGGACTGGTTATGGGTGGTCCTTGACTGGTTATGGGTGGTCCTTGACTGGTTATGGGCGGTCCTGGACTGGTTATGGGTGGTCCTTGACTGGTTATGGGTGGTCCTTGACTGGTTATGGGCGGCCCTGGACTGGTTATGGGTGGCCCTGGACTGGTTATGGGCGATCCTGGACTGGTTATGGGCGGCCCTGGACTGGTTATGGGCGATCCTGGACTGGTTATGGGTGGTCCTTGACTGGTTATGGGCGGTCCTTGACCAAGTTAAGAATAAAAAAAAAAAATACAGCAGGTGTAAATTCGAGCAGGATGGAGATGTTAATGTGACTCGGAAAAACGAACAGTTCATTCTGATGAAGACGAAAGAGGTGTAATTACTGCATGATGGAGGGATGAAGCCAGTGGTTTTTTTCGTACTTCGGAATGTTGTTTAACTGAGAGAGAGAGAGAACGAGAGAGAGAGAGAGAGAGAGATGGTTGGATAGATTAGAATGATACACAGAGAGATGAGTGGACAGATAGAAGAGAAACAGATAGGGAGAGAAACAGAGAAAAAGATAGATTAGAGCAATAGATAGAGTGAGAGATGGATGGATAGATTAGAGATGGAGATGGACAGAGTGAAAGAAAGGACAAAGAGAGGGAGAGAGAGAGAGAGAGAGACAGGTTTACCTCTGACTGTTACAAAGCGCTGACACTGGAGACTCCTTCCATAAATGTAAACATCTCCTTACAAAAAAAGAGAACTGCACCATTGCAATGTTATTATTACACGCTTTAATCCAATGAGCCGTTACTATAGCAACATGTTCTGACCAATCCAATTCCAGGGTTCAGCAGCACTGTAGTGTAATAAACAGTGCCAGTTGTGTTGTGGAAAGAGAGAGATGGACAGATTGGGACAGAATGTTAGGTGGTGAACAGGACAGGAGGGTTAATACAGCAGAGCTGCTTGTTGGCGGGTTCTGACCCTGAAATTAACCCCGCTGAAGGGTTCTTTCAGCACATTTCCTCCGCACAATTTTCCTGTCGTTGGACATGAAGGCCGCTGTCTGTCTCCGCAGAGCTAAATGTGAGGAGACAGCGCGGAGACATCAGAGCTGCAGGGAGGGACGCGAGGGGGCGAGGACCAACTCTCACAAACCATAATAATTAACAACGCATTCTATAGGCGTTATGGAGGTTTTTTTTTTAAATCATGGGTCACAAAACATTTTACACCACAGAGCTGTTCGATTCTGGATTCTGATTGGCCAGAAGGTGTTGATAGTGCTACAGTAACAGCTCATTCACAGGGACGTGTACGGCAGACGCGCCACTGATAATAAACAGATTAAAATAATCGTTCATATGGTGACGTTTTCTTTTTTCGCAAGGAAACGTTTATTTAACATTTATGGAAGGAGTCTCCAGTGTCAGCACTTTGTAAGATTGTTTTTCAGGACAGAGAAGTTTACGCTTTTTGGTTTCGTGGTAAAAAAAAGTATGATGTGTCGTTCTTTAAAAATTATGAATTTGTAATCGTTGGTAAGTTGCTGCGGTGTAAGAGGAATAAAACACTAACAGTAACAGTAACTCTGCTTCATCACACCACCCTGTCACTCAGTGTTTCACTGTAAGCATCAACACACACACACACACACACACACACTCACACACAGCATTAATTCTTTAATTAGGTTATTATTCGGAACACTTATACACCGGTTTCCTTCATCAGTATTCACACCCAGCTGAAGTGAAATGACTCATCAAACATCTGCAATACGCTTTAAATAAAGAAGCCGATGAAGTGAAAAAGTCCTGCATAAAAAAAAAAAAAGTTCAAGTCGAGGGGCCTTCGGCTGTCGAGCCGTTTTACACACTCGAGTAGATTTATTTCAGAAGTCGTTTTAGAACGTCTCGCCACCTCGACATGAATTTTTCATCCTGAATTGTGCCACTCGATATCGGCTCATTTAGATTCTGGAGCAGATGAGCCGACGACCTTTCAGACCGTGATTAAGTTAACCTTATTTTTACAACCGCACTGTGGGCCTGTCATATTTTAATTAGGACCCACAGGCATGGATGGAGAAACGGAGCAGCGTGGAGGAAAAAATGCACGCAGGTAAGAACGAGTGATGAGATTTAAAATCTGATATTTAAAATCAGTCTTAATATGCTGCATTCAACAATTCAGTAACACACACACACACACACACACAACATAAACAAAATGATGCTTGACATCTTTAACTGTAAAAGAAAATTCTACATTCCCTTATTATTTACTGACCATGTAATAACACGTCAAACTTGCAGTATTTTCCTTAAAATTATTGTTAATTATTTCAATACTGTTATTTATTTATTATGTATAAATATATTCCTATTTAAAATAAACTTAGATTTTTAAAAATAGCTTGATCTTAATATAAATCTATATATATTAAATATATATCTTACTATGATTTAAAATATTAATCAAATCTAAATAAAATATGCAAATAAAAAAAAGAAAGAATAGCAAATAAAACAATCATTGGTAACACTTTCCATGAAGCCCATGCTCATAATGAATTATAGTCCCCTTTATAATTATAATTATAAGCAAGTATTACTTATGATTTATTACTTATTATGGTTCCATGAATGTTTTTATGGAGATACAGCATCATAAATACATTCATGGAACCATAAGACTGACTAATTAATACTTATAGATCAGTGTATAATGCATTATGATGCATATATGAGCATAGGCAGTGAGTAATTATAACAATAATATAAATGTAACTGTAACTGTTATTGTGGTGAAGTACAGGTCCTGATGTGTCTTTATAAATGTATTTATAGAACAGAAACGCTTGCTTATAAATAATTATAAATGGGGTTATAGTTCATTATGAGCATGAGCTTCATGGAAAGTGTTACTCAATGGTTTTTTTTGTTTTGTTTTTTAATTTCTCTCTCTACAGTCTGTAAGCTCCATCACTCCGCAGCTTCTTTCTTTCCTCGTCCTCGTGTGTACCTGCGACTGTAAACCAGCAGGACGCCGCCGCTGACGAGCCGCCGCACTTCATGTGTTGACACTGGTGACAACAGGCACTTGTGCTGTGACAGACTGTCAGGGTTTGATTTTAGGGCACCCCACCTGTTCCCTCTCTCTCTCTCTCTCTCTCTCTCTCTCTCTCTCTCTTTCATTCTCACATCATCTCCACCGTCACACATCAGATCACGCTCAGAGTTCCTCTGACACGGGCAAGGAAGTGTCACTGTTACCGAAATTTAAAAACACACAAATATAAAGAAAAGTGCAATGTGAGAGAATGGAGGACTAGCAAAATGTTAAATATGCATATATACACAACGTGAGTAACTTCAATCACAAAAACAAAAGGTTAAAATTGGGGGCGGAGTCAACATCGAGGCCCCGCCCACACGTACTGTATACAGATATTTCTTTAACTTATTTTTATCTTTTCAGTGGATCTACAGCTCAGGTTCCTGACACTCAGTGTATTGATCCTTGGCAGAAGATGCTCCTCTGTGTGGAGTCTGACGAATTTTTGTGTATTTATTTTTATCTAATTGATTTATTTCCTCCATGTGTATCACTTTTATTTTTCTTTGTTGTCCTTGTCTAAGACCCGGGAGAAAACGTTGTATTTGAGTGGAACCTTTAGCAGTATTTCCAGCTCACGATCAGTCCACCATTTTTCATTTTTTTTGCTCATGGAGTGTTTTTTTTGCCCCATTTCCCTTCCTCTAGTGCACAACATGCAGCTCTTAACGCTTTTCCTGATATGTTTGACGTAAGAGTTTATGACGTATGTTCACTGCGCTGATGTGCTCGTGTGAGTGTCAAATCGTTTTTGTGCAGATGAGAATATTTTTTTCAGGAACGCTATTCATGCGAACAAGAATTTTGCTTTAAAAAATAAAGGGACTCGGAAAAAAAAAAGATTATACCTGCTGAGAGACTCGGGAGAATAAGAGCAGCACCCTGCCCGCGTGTTTCTCGCCCTCGATGGGACGTGTGCAGAGGTTCTTTTTGACATCGACTGAATGACTCTGTCTCTGAAATAAGGTGCATTGTTTCCTGTCTTTGTGCGAGAACACACACGGCTCGGTGCTGTTTGAGAGTCTTTGAGCAGAGCTGACAGCTGATCTGCAAATACCAAAGGTGTATTGTGCTGCACTGTGGAGGCAATGATGTTTATCTCAGCCCAGGAAAAAAAAAATCTATAGAAAAAGATATTTTCAGTGTTGGCACAGAAAGATTATCTAAAAATAACATTCACAATTTTCCTTTTTTCTCTCCATCTCTCTGTCTTTAACTGTTTTCTTGTTACCATGGCCTTGATGATTAATATACCTTAACTTAACTGTGATATATTTAGGTCTTTCTTTGTTATTTCGGTGCCTACTTTCTACAAACTGAACCAGTATTGTCCAGAGTATTGATCATAAACTAAAAAAGATGAATTCTTGTCCATTTTTTGTTTCTCAGTCATCAGAGGCTTCTGAAACGACATGGTAAGATTGCGAGATGAAGGCCTGGACATTTCCTTGAATAATTCTGAGCCTGGTTTTGCTGGGATTCGGCTGTGGTTGATGAGCTGCCACGCATAATGAAGAGTCTGCCACGCATGCTGAGACAGAGCGAGCTACACGGCGTCTGATGGCAGGAAAGATTGAACGTCAACAGCGTAATTGTGGCAGGAGAATTGATGTGAAGATATCACATTGCCATGAATAAAGAGGAAAAGCAGCGGACTCACTACTGAGGCTTGAGGGATCCTGGTGGAGAATCGGCTCGTCTCCGTGTTCAGGTGGTGACGCAAACCACGGCCGCGATGAACCACGGAAAACCAGGCTGGGGAGGACATTATAGCTCAGTTTAATGGAGTTTCTTCTGCGTCGTGTAACAGTTCAGCGAGCTTATGTGTTTATTTTCAGTTTCATTTTAGTCCTGTTTTCACAGCTGTCTTAACATTTGTTCATTTTTATTCATTAGTTTGTGGATTTATACTCAATATCAGCAGTCGTCTGTTAACTGGTGGACAGCGGTCTGGATGTTAGCGAAATATTTCAGTGATGCAAGCACCCAAAAAAACCTGTCCGTAGTTCAGCGACTTCAGTTTTCTGAACATAAACCATTGTGGCTTCTGTAGCAGATTCTACAGTGTTTGAGGTTTAAGAATTAATTAGTAAATTATGCTAAAGAGCTCTGCATTTTAACACCAGAGTCCACAGAGTGCACGAGTTATCAATCAAACACACGCTGAAAGGGTCTTCTTTTCCCCCAGAATAAAAACAGCAGAAGAGCCAATCAACATACGAGTCTGGAATGATTGACAGTTACACAGGTGCTTTAAACGCTCTGATATTAACAGACACCCTGGAAGCCCCGCCCCATTCACCTTCTCTGGTCTGATTCTCAAGAAAAATAAAACAGAATGTTTAAAGATGTTTAAAGACAGAGAATTATCTGTTTATCCTTCAGCTAATGTTCAAAATAGACGTCTCATCTGTTCAGAATCCATAACGCTAGTCAAAAGGTGGGAGGTGAAGCTCCACTATGAAAAAAAAACAACAACATAACATACCACTTTAATTATTTATAGCCTTCAATTAATCCTTAACGGTGAAGTGTCGTCTCCATTCAGCCGTATTGGTCATTTTTGTACGTGAGGAATTTTACGTAGCTGGATCTTCACAAATTTTATTTGAATCCATGAGTACCCTAAGTGTTCGCAAAGCCTTGCAAAGTCTTGCCACATTTTTCCACACCTTTACTTTCTTATCCTTTGCTTGTTCATTTCTTTCCTTCCATTTTTGTAGGGTATCATTTAATATTAATGATGTTTTCCCTCCAGCTATTTCTGCACTTCAGTGTCCATATCACGGAGACAGTGTACACGTGTACAGCAGAACGTGAAAACCAAACAAGCTCCTTAAACCAAGGAGACAATAACAACACTAAGGCTTGGAAACGGCTGGTGAGAACACAGAGTGGATACTTCACAAAGAGAGTGTGTGTGTGTGTGTGTGTGTGTGTGTAATCAGTAGGATAGAGAGTTTGTACGTCACAGTCTCTGTAGTTGCTGGGTGTTGTAGTCCGTGGCGGCCGTGTTTGTAGGCCGTGTTGTTCTCTGGGAAGTGTAGTTGGACGCTGTTCGCAGCATTAACATGACAAACTCCTTACCATTCCCGTGATCTCGTTAGCAGTTTGACCTGTGAGTTCACGCCTGTTCCTTGTTCTCGGAAAAAAAAGAAGATACTACACTGTACCATTTCTTGCCACCGATGTGGAACCATTAAAGGAACGTCTTCTGTATTTACTGTACATCATAAACTCATGATCACTAAAGTTCACTAGTTCCTAACATTAACACATGATTTTCCATGTTTTTTTTCCACTTTGTAGCTTCAATGTGCCAAGCGCGAACAGTTTGGACTTCCCGCTTTCCGAGTAAAGTCGAATGCAGTAAAGCTGCTTTATGATGATGTCTGTTGTTAAAAGCTGTTATTAAAAGCTTTCTCTCGCGTGTGTTGTGGCTCTTCTGGTTCTGCGCTCTGTAAATATAGATCCTCGTCTGCTTCTCTCAGTGACAGTGACAGGAGCTTTCAGAAGAGAATCGACAGATATGTCTAACACGAGAATCTGTAGGACTGTAACTGTGCCAAAGTGTTCATCAACCTCTGATAAAAAGTGCTTTTCCTCTGACTCAACCTTTAACCTCTCCATAAACACGACCTGTTCTTCAAACGGTTATATTCGACTTTATATTCAACACTCAGCAGAGTTTCATATTTACCTTTATCATCTTTATCACATTTATCTGTGGTTTAACTGAAACTGAAACTGTACACAGCGCTAGTTTTAGGCTAGCGTTTCGTCCTGGTCAAACTTACGCTGAACTAGCTGCAAGCTCCTGTTTCAGTAATCTGTTCATGTTCCATACGGGTCTTACTGGCACGTTGGTTTTTAAAGCAGTGCACAAAAAACCTTTCGATATAAAAATTAGCTGCTGCTGCATTAGTGTTAGCATTAATATCCCCAATGACTTATTTTCCAGCCTCCTCTAACTGTGCAGGATCACCAGTCCCATGCATCTTTCTGATTCCCTCGCAGTCTCTCTCTCTCTCTCTCTCTCTTTCTCTCTCTGCCTCTCTCTGTCTCTTTCTTTCTCTCTCTGCCTCTCTCTGTCTCTCTCTGCCTCTCTCTGTCTCTTTCTCTCTCTCTCTATCTCTTTCTCTGTCTGTCTCTCTCTGTCTCTCTTTTTCTCTCTGTCTCACTGTCTTTCTCTCTGCCTCTCTCTGTCTCTTTCTCTCTCTCTCTCTGCCTCTCTCTGTCTCTTTCTTTCTCTCTGCCTCTCTCTGTCTCTTTCTTTCTCTCTGTCTCTATCTCTCTGTCTCTCTGTCTCTCTCTGCCTCTCTCTGTCTCTTTCTTTCTCTCTGTCTCTTTCTTTCTCTCTGTCTCTATCTCTCTGTCTCTCTCTCTCTCTCTCTGCCTCTCTCTGTCTCTCTCTCTGCCTCTCTCTGTCTCTTTCTTTCTCTCTGTCTCTCTCTGTCTCTCTGTCTCTCTCTGCCTCTCTCTGTCTCTTTCTTTCTCTCTTTCTCTCTGTCTCTCTCTCTCTGAATGTCACTCTGCCTGTTTCTGCTGTAAATCAGGCCTCAGAGCTCCCCTGCTGCTCGGCGTTATGCAGGACGCTAAACTTTTTATCCCTAACATAAATACTTCGCACTCAAAACTGCGTAAATTATTAGCGCGGGTGAACACAGTGTAGGAGCTCACTCTGGATCTGCGATGAATATTTACACCCAAACATTCATCCTGGATACATAAAAAAAAAATCAGTGTCTGTCATTGATTCTGATTGGTCGTCAGGTGTTGATTAATTCTCTATAACAGCAGCACTGACAGTAGTGCAGTTTTATGTTAATGTGCTCGTTCTGATACGTTATCGTTTCTATAGTAACAGCTCATTCACAGGGACGTGTACAGCGACACTCCACTGATCATAAAGAGATTAAAAACGTGTGTAATCGTTGATACGGTGAAGTAAATAATTATATGACGTGTAAGAGGTGTGAGATTCGTCGGTGAATGTAGACCTGCGAGACGTGAGAAGCGTCTGTTCCTGCCTGACCTCAGCAACACGGACTCGCACGTGAATTTATATTTAATCAGTGTTAACATAAGGTAACATAAGTGTGGATGAAAATAAATATTTGACTTTATTTTTAAGGTTAAGACCCTCAGACTTTTATCACTTATTTATGAAGTGAATATAGAAACGTAGGGACACGTGTAGAGAATTTTTCAGTGCTTGTATGATTGTATGATTTTTTTAGCATCAACCCGTCACCTGACCGGATTAGCTTTAAATATCACACATATGCAAATACATCATCATCATACATTTATGGACTTCCTGTCCCAGAATGCACTGCTCCTCTTTGTGATTTGAGGCCCGAATGAAATATAGATGAGCCTCGGTTCTCTCAGACGCTCGACTGTCTGCGTTCAGACCCGAGTCCTCTCTCTCTTACCATTAAACTGGGTTTATACGCTGTGTTTATACGCTGTGTTTATACGCTGTGTTTATACGCTGTGTTTATACGCTGTGTTTATACGCTGTGTTTATAAGCTGTGTTTATAAGCTGTGTTTATA
>CM075012.1:27000856-27047597 GCA_037576675.1 Pangasius sanitwongsei | reverse complement strand
GTGTTTATACGCTGTGTTTATACGCTGTGTTTATACGCTGTGTTTATAAGCTGTGTTTATAAGCTGTGTTTATACGCCGTGTTTATAAGCCGTGTTTATAAGCCGTGTTTATACGCCGTGTTTATACGCTGTGTTTATAAGCTGTGTTTATACGCTGTGTTTATAAGCCGTGTTTATAAGCTGTGTTTATACGCTGTGTTTATACACTGTGTTTATAAGCTGTGTTTATAAGCTGTGTTTATACGCTGTGTTTATACACTGTGTTTATAAGCTGTGTTTATACGCTATGCTTATAAGCTGTGTTTATAAGCTGTGTTTATACGCTGTGTTTATAAGCTGCTCAGAATTGGCTGTGTGAACTTAGAATTTCTGTACATTCGTGTTTTATGGTGTTTTTAATCCGCTTATTTCTGCGTGCTGATGGTTTGAGAGCAGGACAGATTTAGCACAAGGCTTAATACAAATAATAATATAGAGATAGAGAGATAGATAGATAGATAGATAGATAGATAGATAGACAGACACAGACAGATTGATAATGATAAAGGGACAGGTAGACAGATAGATAGAAAAACAGATGGGTCAATAATAACAGACAGACAGACAGACAGACAGACAGATAGATAGATAGATAGATAGATAGAACAATCACAGAGGGGGAAAAAGGAAATGAAGAAAAATGAGAAAATACAATAAATACAATAAAAAAAATAAAAGAAAGAGAAAAAAGATGAATAAATAAAGCTGTCAGTGGTGTCACAACATCATCTAACATCATTCCAACACTTCATCGGTAACGATAATTAAAATAATGATGCATGACTCCTGTGTAATAAACTGAAAAATATAAAAACACATCGTGTCCTAATCACAGGGAAGAAATCTCCAAATCCGTCTCTGTAGTGATTGAGTTTTTTTCCCATTCCGGCAGCACGGTGCTGTAGAATAATGAGCCGTGCGTTCCGTCTCTCCGAGGAACGTCTGTGGAGGAGTAAATACGGAATTCATCAGTGCTGGGATTGGTTAAGACTCGGATAAGCAGCCGGGAGAAAAGCAGATGAGATTCCATTACAGTTGAAGTGGAAACAAAAGCAAAGAGTTCACATCTATTTCTGCGCACGTCTTCTTCTTCTTCTTCTTCTTCTTCTTAATGCGCTCTGTGTTCCAAGGAAAAAAAACAAACACATTTAAAAAGTTTCTGAAATAAATCTGCTCTGAGTCTCCGCCTCGGCGCCGCCGCCCCAGTAATGTCCGTTCTCATCTCGGAGATATTTCATCAGCTCCACTTATCTGCCTCGTAACCGAACCCTAATGGGCTCAATCCAGCCACGCCGCAGTGTTTATCCTGAATTTATGCTAATTTCTGAGTCTGAAACTGAGTTGAGTACTCATTACACCGCTAGCGCTGCTGAGTTCTGGACTCCGATTGGTCAGGAGGTGTTGATTAATTTTCTATAACAGCAGCTCTGACAGTAGCGCAGGTTTCTATAGCAACAGCTCATTCACAGGGACGTGTACAGCGGACGCTTCATATTAACAGATATTTAAAACGTGTTTAATCGATGATGTGTGATGAGACGTTTATTTAATATTTATGGAAGGAGTCTCCAGTGTCAGCGCTTTGTTGTAACTTCATGTTTTTTTCCCCTCTTATTAACTTAAAGAGAGAGAATAAAGAGAGGCTGGTGAGGGAACGGCCGTTTATAGCTGCTATAACGTAAGCGAGAACAGGAACTAACTCGTCTCTCTGAACATTAAATGTAACTATAAACAGATAAAAAGTATGACATTCTTTAATTAATAGAAATTGTAATTTCCATTTGTGTTTTATTGTAAGAGGAATAGCAGCCAATCACAACTGGGATCATGTGACATCACTGCTAGTCTTTCCTTCGTCCACGCAGCCATTAGTTTGCATAAAATAATATTACAACTGTTGTAAGCTAGTTTGCTAGCAAACACGTCCCCTAGGTTTAGTTACAGGATGTAATAGTTAGCCTAATCTATGCTAGCTAGCGAGTGAACATCGTTAGTGACCTTAATTACACAGTAATGCAAAAACAATTAGCTTTCTGCTGGTATGTAAATGATGTGTTAGCTAGCTACTTGCGACAGTGTTAATATTTATTATGTCAAGGTAGCTAATGTTGCTGATCCTGTTTGTGATTGGCTGATGAGGGACGCCTAGAAAAAAGGGTTCTTTAAGGATTTATTGGACAATTAAGCGTTTTGTAGCTTCCTGAAACGATTTTGCGCTGTAAAAGTGAGCTGTGTGTCAGTAAGAACCGACTGCACTGCACTGATGGTACTGGAGATTTATTCCAGGTGTGACGGATTCCCGTTCCCGTTCCCGTTCCCGGTCGTTGACTCCGAGACTCGTGGATTTTCCGACTGTCTACGTGGTGTTTTAAATGGTGTGTAAAATCGCTACTGGCTCAGTTTTCCCGAATGCACTCCTCGTTCCCTGACCCGTAGCCTCATCCTCCTTCCCTCAAATACCTGCGGAGAGAAAAAGAAAAGAAAATGCTAAGTGATTGGATAACTGACACCTCTCTCGCAATCACGCGTTTCTCGCCGCTCTCGCTAATCACGGCTCGCTATTGTTCTCTCGCGCACTTCTTACGGAGCCTGATTGCTCTTTGATTTGTCCTGACGATGACTTCCTGCTCTCTCATTCGGCCCTCATTTTCCTGCCTGATTTTTCCTCTCTGTTCCCTGCTTTGTGTTACTTATTTATTTATTTATTTATTTTATCTATTTAGCAAGCTTGCTGATTGGAGAGACGACTCAAGATGTTTCTACAGAAACCCGTCAAGGCTCATCATCTTTCATGGAAAAGTTATAAACGCCAGCGCGTGTCATTATAATGTAAAGACGTGCCACTTTGGGAGGAGAAAAAAAACAGCCTTTGCGTTTTTGTAGAGTTGCTTTTATCTGTGATTGTGAGAGACACAAAATGGAAAAAGGGAATCTTTTATCTTCTTTTTCTCCCTGCGTTCAACTGTCAGGTTGTTTTTCTGTCCTTTCATCCATAATAATAATAATAATAATAATAAAATGTAAGATGTTATTTATATAGTATTTACATATAAAAAGTTACAGAGAGCTTTTTCAGAGCAATATGAAAGCCATGAACAAGTAAATAAAACATGATAAAAGAGATTCAAATACACTGCAAGAAAATGAGATGAAAAAAGGAATTAAAATATCATAAGAAAACAAGAGAGAAAATATAATGAGAGAAACAAAGGAAAGCAAAGACATCGATTAAAAACATCAGCAGTGAACACTGATTAAATTGAATAAATGCAGTTCTTTTTTTTTTTTTAAATAATAATTTTTCGTAGCTTATTTTCAGGTACAGATTTCCCGAACTGTCTCCACACAATTTCATTCAGGTTTCTGTCTTTCTTTCTTTCTTTCTTTCTTTCTTTTTCTTTCATTTTTAACATTTATTTATTCCAGTCACTACCACTCCCTCACTTTGGAAGACCATAAAGTCTTCATTAAGGTTTTTTTTTTTCAGAGCTCCTTATGAGCGCAACGGATACAAACCAAAAAAAAAAAAAAAACCCGAAGAGAAAATTTAAAGAGTGGATGATAGAGAGAGAAAAAGAGTTTAATTTAAGCAGTGGGTTGATGAATCAAAGCTCCAAAGACAGGTGTAAAGGGGAATTACAAATACTGAAAATAAATGACTCAGATTTGTTTAATGAATCAGTTTCTAAAAATATGTACATAAACATTATAATTAAATAAACGTATTTGTTCTACGAGTCAATTTCTATACTGTATCTCAGAATGACTCGGAGTTGTTCAGTGAATCGGTTTCTATTTTATATATATATAAGAAATGAACGACTCGGAGTTGTTCATCTTAGTGACTCGTTCAGAATGACCAAATTATCTGTGAACAAAACTGTAATTTTTTGTTTTATGCAACACACACACACACACGCACACCCACACCCACACACACACAGCTTTCAGAGTGTTTAAATCCAACACACACACACACACACACACACGGCTTGTTCTAAATCCAGATAATCGTAAACCTTCCCCTTAATAATTGCAATAATGTGAGCTAATATTCTGTAATTAACTCATGTGATGATGCTGCATCAGTCTGAGAAGCCAGTAAAGCCCTGATTTGGGGTCATTAACCTTTTTCACACACACACACACACACACACACACACACACACACACACACACACACACACACACACATGGCTAATTGTAACCAGCTTTTATTGAAATAATTGCAATAATGTGATGTAATGTTCTGTAATTTGATGTATCAGTCAGTAGCCAGTAAAACCCATTGGCTGTGTGTGTGTGTGTGTGTGTGTGTGTGAGAGATCATAAACAGATGACTGGAGCCAGAGTGTGTGATGGAAAGAGGAATTATGGTGAGTAAGATGATGGCTGTGTGATGGAGCTTTAACTCTCCGTGCTTTTATCAAAGGCTTCTCATCTTTTTTGGGCGAGACTTCACCTCTCTTCCGAGACCTACGGCTATCTGCGTATTGCGTATTAGCGATTATTAGCATACATTTAGCTCCAAAAAATCCAAGAGTCCAACTCTCAGGAACTTGAATCAGTTATACAAATAGTTGCTCTACTACACTGTATTTAAACTATTAGCCTCGTTAGAACTCATTGTATATTTTCGTGGAAGCAGTTTGAGGTGAGTTGGTAAGTTGTGGCCGTAAAGACATGCATGCGGTTAGCGGCGATACTCAGGCGGGCTGTGGCATTCAAACGATGCTCGATTGGTATTAAAAGACCCGAAGTGGGCTAAGAAAACATTCCCCGCAACATTACACCGCCACCACCAGCCTGAATTGTTGACACAAGGAAGATTGGATCCATAGATTTGTGAGAACATGATGAGAACTTTTCATATTCTTGATATCTAAGTGAGGGATAATCCACAGCCAGGTGCGCGTTAGATGATTTTAATGCACAACGTGGCGGCGAAGAATCACCTGACGCGAAGCGGAGTGCGCTAAAGTCGTGTGACGCACACCTCGCCGTCGATTATCCCACTTATACCGCGGTCACTTGCCAGCATCGACGAGGTAAAGCTGTCATTGACATGTTAAGGATAAAAATATCAGTTAATTTTCGATAGTTATTTAGAATTCTGTCGCTCTAAATCATACACAGAGATAAAGAAGTGCGATAAGACTACGTTTATTTGAACAAATTATAATAAGTAGTTATTAGAGAGAGAGAGAGAGAGAGAGAGAGAGAGAGAGAATTACCTACGTCTTTGCCGCATCTATTAATAATGAAGCTATGAGTTTAACTGTAATTGTTTGTTGCTATGGTTACGGTTGTTTATAGGTAATTTAGAACGGTGATTAAACTGACTGGAACTACATGTGTGTTCAACGCACACCTTCCAGCCAATCAGAATCGAGTATTCAGACAGACCATGGTATAAATATTTACATATATATATATATATAAACACTAACTGTGGGAAATTATGGAAAAACACAAGTAAGAAAAGTTTAAAAAAATTAATTTATTTTTCCATAATTTATTATTTTTTTCCCACTAATGAGTCAGACTTATCACTCTGACTCTAATCATTTAATCATTTAATTAGTCAAGTACCAGAAAGAGGGAACTTGGTGGTGATTAACGAGCGAAAGCAAATGGCTCTGATTACAGCACGGTATCCGCTAGCTGCAGGTTTTACATCTGTAGCTTCTTCTTTCCTAAAAAAACAAAACTCCGCACGATATTTTCACATTTACACTTTCCATGACGTAACGAAATGTTAGCAGTGAAGATTATGATCATTTACTTCAAACTGCAAATGTCAGGTTACCTCTTGTTAGCTTGTGCGTTATGATTAGCATTACAATCATTTATGAATATGAACTAAAAATGGTCTTAAAATCCTTAAAAATAGCTACGTAGGATTTGGGATATTTGGACTCTGAGTATTTATACGTAAATTCTCTCAGAAATCCTGTCAGGTTAGCTCACCTTGGCTAACAGTTAAGTGCTAGGAGTGAAGATTTTTAGATTTTAAAAATTTTGACTCACAAATTATCTAGAAATTAATCTAGCTATAGGGTTAGCATCAGCAGTAAAAAAAAAAATCATGATAATTTATAGATATGACCGAAAAATTGTGTTAATAAAAATTCTGTCAGGCTAGCATCATCTTAGCTAGCATTATCAGTGATGATTGTAAACATTTATTATGGCTGAGTGGCTAGTTAGCTAGTGTTAGCAGTGAAAACTGTGACTATATATAAATGTAAATAAAATGTTTAATAGCAGATGAAATGGAACAGTCCTCGATAGCGGAGATTTTGTGATGAGAAACATGGAGTGAAATGAATTTGTTGTCGGATTAATCGGAGCCAGCGCTCTCTTTCGGCTAAAACCGCTAAAACCCCTGACAGCTTGGGGAATGAACTCGGCTCTTTCTCTCCAGCCGGAGATGATCAAAGGCTAAGCACTGTGACTCTGTGGGAATTTGGACCGTGGTATTTTGGCGGAGGAGTATTTTTTGACACTCGTTGCGAGAGTAAAAGCTCGTCCGGTTTTAGCGCGAAGCTCCGCAGGTGCACGATGTGACAGAATAACGGCTCGTGATCCGGTGGTGAATCCTCAGCGCTAGTTTTCCTCCATATGTGCATGACAGCTTGTATTCTTAATTAACGGCACTCCAACCTGTTAGTTGTCACTTAAGAGCGTTAATTAGGAACAGAAACACAACCTTGGCGTGTACGCTGTTTCAGCGGCAGGTAATTTTTTCAGAAATTCAGAAACGGTGGTTATGGAGGTTAAATCGCGCACAGAGTGGAGGTCGTAGCCTTGTGCCTCATTACCGTCGCTGTTAGCCTCCTTATATTTCCCCTCAGGTGGAGTTCGCTAGGAGAATGCAGCTGAGGAGCAGAAATTACCCACAGTGCACTGCTCAAATGGCGGATGCAGCTGCTAGTGAGTGTTAAATACTTACGATTTCAAACATTTAATCATAAGTAACAGTTCTGATGGCGCTGCTACTCCTAGCTAACAGAGAATGTTTCTGTGATGCTATGCATATAAAGCAGCAACATCTTATTTATTTATTTATTTATTTATTAGCTGTGGTATTTTATCTAGTTAACTGTATATTATGGATGGCACTGTACAGTAGCTGTTTTTCTGCCCAGTGACTTTAGAGAGAGTGAAATTGTCCCAACGCTGTTGATTTCGTTTCAACGCTGCGTGCGGCTCAACGATTAAAACAATAAAGCAATGTTTAAATGGAATTGTGTGGATGTGAGCTTTAGCGGGTTCTGAGTGTGTCGGACACGTTTAAAGTGTTTTTCCAGATCAGAACAGAACCCCTTTAGCAAGCAAAGAACCCTGAACTATCCAAAGAGTGCTGTTCTGGTGATATTGTTGTAGTTAGCATGTCGTCACGTTAGCAATGAACACACTGACCAATGGCAGCAATTCGGAGGCGGGGCTTAGACTCACTGAAATAGAGACAGCAGGATTTGTGCTCTTCTCTTTCTCTCTCTCTGCCTCGCTTTTTCTGTCTGTTTATCTCTCTCTTTGTCTCCCTCTCTATCTCTCCCCCTTCTCTCCTTCCCTCTCTGTCGCTCTCTCTCTCTCTCTCTCTCTCTCTCAGTCATGCAATGCTACCAAATTTAAAGCAAATTCTATAATGTAGCTAAGCAAACACTTTTACTTCTGCTGAATCCTAAACTCAACACTGCCACACACACACACACACACACACACACACACCGCTCTGGTTGCTTTGATACTGCTTGTAGTTAACACTCTGAGTGTGTGTGATGCACCTTTTTGTATGTGTGTGTGTGTGTGTGTGAAATTGTGCAAATGTTTTTTTTCTCTGTGAGATGTCTGTCCTTGACCCTGACATGAATGAAGAAGTGTGTGATGTGTCTGTATGGAAGAAAAGGATTATGGGATACTATCTCTCTCTCTCTCTCTGTTCTCAAAAGGTCTGGAGGATGAAAAGCTGTGTGTGTGTGTGTGTGTGTGTGTGCGCTCTGGTACCCTTTCTATTTGTTGGGTCACAATTTTTATTTTGATCATGTATCTAAAAAAGCTCAAAGAGGTGTTTGTGGTACTTAGGTTAGTGTTTGGGTTTAAAATAGTTGTAGATGTGTGTGTGTGTGTGTGTGTGTGTGTGTGTCTGTGTGTGTGTCTGTGTGTGTGGGCTCAGAAGGTCAGCAAGATGCTGGCTCTCAAGATGAATTATTGTTACCTTACCTTATTACCTTATTTATTACCTTATTTATGACACCTTACACACGTTTATTACACACACACACACACACACACACACACACACATACACACTCAGTGTTAGTGTTAGAGGTGTTAGAAGTTGCGTTTACACCACAGCGCTGTCGAATCCCGGATTCTGATTGGTTACGAAGGTGTGGATTCATTTTCTATATAAGGGAAACACCAAGTGCAGTGTATGTCACGTGACCAGCTGCATCCGAGCTGCTTCCTGACGAAATTCACACAATTTCTACACAGACTGCAAATTCTCACCTCTTCAGCTCATCTGTGTGTAGGAACAGATGCAGGAGTGAGGGGACTGGCACACACACACACACACACACACACACACACGCACACACACGCACACACACACGCACACACACACACACCTGCAAGAAGACAGGAAGCATCTGTGTGATTTCCTCCCACAGAGAGATGTAGTACACACTAGTGAGAGAGTCCCACCTGACTGTCAATTAAAGAGAGAAAGAGAAGGAGAGAGAGAGAGAAATGCGTAGAGAGAGAGATGGATAAAAAGAGTGATAGACAGCAAGAGATAAAGAGCGAGATAGATAGATAGATAGATGGATAGATAGATAGATAGATAGATAGATAGATACACATACACATACAAAGAGACAAACAGAATAAGAGAGCGAATGAGAGAGAAAGATAGACAGAGACGGAGAGAGAGACACATACACAAAGAGAGACAGAAAGAAAGAGACAGAATGAGAGAAAGAGAAAGAGAGAGAGATGCATAAAAAGAGATAGCCAGCAAGACTGAGACAAAGAGAGACACAGAGAGAGAGAAAGAGAGAGAGAGAGAGAGAGTATGATAAAAAATTAATTATATGTGCCTGAGAGACACAAAGAGAGACAGACAGATAGAGAGAGAGACACACATACAAAGAGAGACAGACAGAACAGGAAACAGAAAGAGAGAGAGAGACAGAGACAGAGAGAGAGACAGAAATAGAATAGAGAGAGAGAGAGAGAGAGAGACATAGAGAGAGACAGAGATAGAATAGAGAGAGAGAGAGAGAGAGAGTGCCTCTTGAATTACCTTTTTCTTTAAAAATGGGCGGAGTCAATCCACTTTGTTTCAGCTGGGGGCGGAGCTAAATTTCTGTCTGGAAAAACTGTTGAAAGTTTATCGATCTTTGGTTCAAAAAATGGACGTAACACAACTTAAACATACAAACTAAATCCATTTTTCAAAATTTCAATGCATTCCTGTTGTACTGGTTTGCTAACTAGTTAGCATGCTAATTAGCTAGCATGCTAATTAGCTAGCAAACAAAGCAACAAAGCTCCACTAAAGCTCGTGTATGATACAGCTGAATAATTTCAACACTTTAGATAATTAATTGTCACAATTTAAAAAAAATATTATTTGCAATAATATTGTTTAATTTGTGGTTTAGGAAAGAATGAAATATTAGGCTGCAGTGCATTCTGGGTAAAGGTATCCAGATGTTTGGTACAGCAGTCTCAGCATCTTTGCGTCCTTGCTGCGTTACGTCGTTTTTTTTTTTTTTCAGGCCGGTTTATTAGCCGAGCTCATCTGTATGCTAGGTGTTAGCGCCTCAGCTGCAGATTTTTCATCCACTTTACTCCACAATCTCGTTTCTGCCACGGAAACACATTTCTCTCTTAACAAGGACACGAAAACAACACGATCTGGCAGAAAACTCCAAACAGCTCCGGATCAGACGACATCATTTACGAAGGACAAAATGTTCAAGGAGACACGAAGCACTTAATGAAGTGCGCTAATTATCCACACTCTGTCCTGCACGCACGCTGCGTACGTTTCCGTCGAGGTGTGCGATACATTTTAAGCAGCCGTTCCGTTAAATATTCTGAAGACGAGCGACGCGAAGACATTAACAACAACAACAACAACAACAACAACAACAACAACAACGAAAACTTTAGCCAAAGACACACCTTCATGGGCCTCGTCCCAAACCACACACTACTGTACTGAGCATAGCAGCAGAATAACACGGTGACTGTGAATAAATAAATACTTAAATAAATAAATAAATAAATAAATAAATAAACAAAAGCTAAAAATGTGACAGTGAGTAAGTAAACAAACAAACAAACAAACAAACAAATAAATAAACAAAAGCTAAAAATGTGACAGTAAGTAAACAAACAAACAAATAAATAAATAAATAAATAATAGCTAAAAAGGCAACAGTTAATAAACAAACAAACAATAGCTAAAAAGGTGACAGTAAATAAATAATAAATTTGTTAATAACATTAATAATGAACTATTAATAAAATGTGACAGTAGATATTTCATAAATAATAATAAATAAATAAACAAACAAACAAAAAGTGAAAAATAAATGTATGTGCTGATAATTATTTATATATCAGTAATTATTTCATCACATACTTATTGCAATTATGCTAAAGTCACCACATGAAATTTGATTTGGAATATAATATATATCTATCGAGTCAATGCACCAATCACAGCCAGAGCCTGTTATAGCCCCGCCCACAAAACAGGTCCTAATCAGAGAAGGTAAAATGCTGCTACTTCTAGAAGGAGACCACTGCATTGTGTTTACATAATCATGCTACCACCACCATGCTTCACAGTAGGGATGCCGTTCACAGTGCCGAGGGAAAGAAAAGTTTTCCGTTTGTTATTTTTAAAATCCCAATTCATTCCCTTTCAGTCCGTTCACACAAGCTACAGAGCAACAGACACAGAAACAGTGAAACAGACACACTGCACTTCCTCCACTCAGCCTGCAATATGAAAAATCAGCTTCACTGCAGAACGAATTGCACGCTTCATTCCATTTTTCATTCTTTTCATTCCTTCTTCTCATTATTTTATTATTTCCCAAAGATGTATGGCGTCTCTTTTCACACAGCTTTCTCCCGAAACGAAATGCGTCTCCGTGTCTCGCCAGATGTGTGCTTCATTAACCTTCGCTCAGCCATTTAGCCTCGTGTGTGTGTGTGTGTGTGTGTGTGTGATGTAATCATCCGGTGAGGCTCTGACAAAACACTTTCATCTCTTTCATGTTAAGAAAATGCCAGAGAATGCAGCGGTGTGAAAAATTAAACATGTTTTTCTGATGAAAGACAGAGCTGAAGTCTCTGACCAGACTGTCCTAGTGGGCGTGGCCTAGTATTCTAATGATCATGCTTGATTGACAGCTCTGTGTAAGACTCGAAAGGTTCAACAAACATATGTGTTTGAGTGGACAGATGAGGAGGTGAGAGAGCTGGACAGACTAAAGGACTAAAGCGCTGCTGCATCGCTCTCTTTAGGTAGAGATGAAGTGAGGGCTAAATCCCACTCCGCCACTATCAGCACGGCATTGTGGGTAACGTAGAAAACCGTTAACCTCCACTCCATATGCGCTTCATTTTATACAGTAAACATATTTCTTTTTAATAATAAAGAAACCTTGAGTTAAAATCGCTGGAGGAACGAAGCCCAAGTGTTAAATAATGAGGACGAGCCGAAGACAATATTACATCAGATAGATGAGTGTTAAATACAGTAGAGTCCTGGGTCGGTTAATGGTTCAGGAGAAGCAGGTTTTTAATGGCCTACACACACACACACACACACACACACACACACACACACACAGAGAAAGTCGTCAGTCTACTTTCCGCTTTAATGAAGGCGTTCACACTGGCTGCAGTTATGGCCCCCGAATCACTCCATCATCCTGCAGACGTGTGTGTGTGTGTGTGTGTGTGTGTGAGCACTAATAAAGCAGTGACCAGAGTGAGGAAGGTGATTTCTCACACTTATCACCACATCACATCACTGAGGCCAACACACACACACACACACACACACACACAGACTCTCTTTCTCTCCGTTATCTTCTCTTCTGAACCGTAAACTGCAAAAACGTCTAAACAAAAATTATTTTGACGTAACATCTCATTATTTCACTGCACATTGTCATTTCTTAAAGTTACTGTCTCATTAGTTTGACATTTTATCTTATTTTAAGATCTCATTAATTTGAGTTATTATCATAATTTCTAACATTTATTAATCGTGTTATTTAAAGCTATTTATCTCCCCATATTATCTCCTTATGTTCGATTTAATATGTAACACCCCACAGTCTATCAATAATACTACTGATTATATTAGAAATCAATAATACTGATTTATTGAACATTATCTTGTAATTCTTCTTCCGTACCCTGTTTCCCCGATAGTCAGTAAATCAGACGCTGCTTTAGTGGAAGTCAGTTACACGTCTAACGTTCTGTAATCGCCATAGCGCTCGTTTTAACAGGTTTAATTTTGATGTACTTATTTATACAGTGACACTGAATGAATACAAAGAATTAAAAAAAGGTGTTATATTAGAGCAGGTTGTAAAAAAATGCCAACAAAACAATAAGTTTTGATGATTACAATTAATCCACGACCTCCACACCTACGTCCCGATGGAGCTCCATGCCCAACGGTGTCATGTGTCATGTCTGAAGATGAGCCTCTGAAAGCTCTCCGTGATGTGAGAAGTTTTCCTGCTAAAACATGAAATAGGCTCTTGGTGATATGATGTGTGCTACATGACGCTGATGGCTCACTCTGAGATCTGCGTCTGCGTTTCAGCTTTTGACTCGCGTCCATCGTAAACGTGACGCTGACTGTAAATGGTCCTGATTCATCGCTGACAAAGAAACTGTTGGAGATGATTACAGGCTTCAGTAGCACCGCTGTCAGCTCCATTACAGCTCCTGGAGCTCGGCTGTGGCCTCCCGCTAATCGCACACGAGTGCCAGTTTCAACACTTTTCTACAGGCTTTGTCCTGAATATCATTTCTGGGACTTGGAGGAAACGGAGGAAATGTGGGTGTGCAGGTTGTCAGTGGCGCCGCCATTTATATCAGCAGTTCAACAAAAAGTCTTGGCTCGCACCTTTATACGTAAAATTCTCATTACTAATTACTAATTAAATACTAATGACCTCTTTTGAGCCACCAGTAATTTAAAAAATGTAGTAATTTAACAGATATAAGCCAATTTTCTGTTGATTTGCTCGTGTTTCTGGATGTTGTGCGATCAAGAGCAAATATTACACCTAGTGGTCAAAATGGGAACTGCAACAAACGCTAACAGAGATGCAAACGGACAGGATTTTTCACTTCCCCGTGCTCACGCGATGAACCTTTTCAGCGGAGAAGGAGCAGCAGACATGACAGTTAATGACTGGGTTGCCAGATTGGGCTAGTTTAATAATACTTCACGACCTCTAAGATCTTGTTTTATAGCTAATACTTTATATTAAATGTAATGAATTTCCAAAAGTGAAAGTGCAGACAGTGTGTCTATGATGCACAGAAATATACAGGTATAAATAGGAAAACAAATTGCACTTTGTTTTCCCATATACAGTATCTAAGCCTGAAATATCACTAATTCCTTGTGATATTCATAACAATGCGTACGTACATGTGGTGTAATAGCAGTGATTACATTTAAAATCGAATCTAAACAGAAAATTCGAGTGGATCATTGGGGAAATTGTGTTTTCTCAGATCGTTTAATCTAAAAGCTTAATGTGATCTTCTCAACACACACGTCTCATTAATGAAATCCGACTCTCGTTGAAGGAGAAACATTTGGTGTTTTATAAAGCGAGTCAGTTTTTCCAAATTGCATATTAGTTTCTTCCTGCTCGGCTTTGATGTCTCTCCACGGGGAACATCGCTGTAAATAAAAACGGACGAGCTTTCTCACTCGCTTCACTTTGCTTCGTTTAATTAGATCTTCAGAACAACACATATCTTTAATTTTTCATATTTTTTATATTCTCCACTTGATTAGACCAGGCGTTAATGATCTCCTCTTGTCTTTCTTGTCTTTTGCAGCTCCACTTGCCAAACTTCCATTATGCAAAATTTTGCGTCGTGTTTTTATTTATTTATTTATTTATTTATTTATTTAATCTTTGGTTCCTACCTCAGGCTTCGCTGCATCAGCTCTTCTCTACATTTCCTCCGTTTGACTGTATTTCCATAAAATAGAATTTGCATTGCAGTTAGCAATAAATTCTGTAAGAGAACGCCATTTCGAAGCCTTGTTCAAAAAACAAGGAGGTGCTTTTTACAATAAACGGCTCTGCAGCTCTGAATGAAATTGCAGACGGTGAAAAATGAGGTTTCGCACCGCTTTATTTGTTTTTTGTCCACACCTCGTGGGTACACGCAGAAATGAAATGCATCCTTACAGCCTGTTTACCATTTAAAGGCTTGTTGTCAGGCGCCTTTGAAAACTTTTTATCCTCCAAATGCACAGAGTACTCAGAATTCTGACTCAGCGAAAAAAGAACAAGAACATTAAACACCCCGAAGTCTCTGAGGAAAAGCTGGTTTAAACGTACATTTTGTTTTCTGAGGTAATAAAAAAATAAACAGTCTTATTGTTCCCTTAAAGAGTGAGACACTCGTCCTCTGAACATGGATTAAAGTTTTCCATCACAGAGAGAGATTTTTGCATTATAGAGTTACTCTTTCCTTAAAGGTGGTGTTCATAGTGCTGCATAAGACCTACATAGATTACATAATATCTACAAAGAGCTAAAGGTGATGGCCATAAGGGCTTTATGGAACTGACATAAAACTACATAAGCATTTAAGGGTGGTGTTCATAGTGATGCATCTGTTCACTGAATTGAGACATAAACATCCATAAAGATTTACAAGTGGTGTATATAAAGCTTATATGTCAAGGTCAACGTAAAAACTTATAAAGACTTGAGTGGTGTTCATAGTGCTTCATAAGACTTACATAACCTTTTCCAAGAATTAACATAAGCCAACATAAACATTTAAGTGTGGTGTTCATAGGGCTACATAAGATCTACATTATAACAATTTCATTGAAACTGACGTAAACCCAGATAGACATTTATAAGACTTCAGTGTGATGTTCAAAGGGCTACATAAGACCTGTGAAACTTTTTTCATGGCAACTGATAAACATTTATAACCACTTAAGAGTGGTGTTCATAATGATACCGAAGACCTACATAAACATTTATAAAGGCTTATTCCATCAGCTAAGATTGACATAAAGTGACATAGATTTTTTTTTTCAATGTAACATCGTGTTATGACAAGATGTCAAGCCAACTATCATTAGACTGTTAATGCAGCCGACTTTGTCGTTCTGGTGTCTTATAACACCACATGACAAAAGCATGTGTCTTTCTGACAATATTGCAATATAATTAATAAACTTTCAGCTCATGTAGTTGTCATGTCGCCTTATAAACACTGCCCATAAGTAGTGTTTTCTTCAGTGGTGTTTCGAGTAGCGAAACAAACCTGAAGAAAGATTTCCAAAAGCACAAAAAAAAAGCAAAAGCAACAGAGGCACTTTTCACAACTCTCACTCAGCTGTGTGTTAATATTGGAATGTGGCCAAGAAAATGGTGGAAAACAAAAGCGCTAATGCTCTCCGATTAGCAAAAACATTTACACAGCCGGCCAGATGGCTAGTTAAATCAGGCTAATTAATACAACATGTGATACCTTTAGTCTCTGTTTTAATGGACTCACACTGACGCTGCTAGATTCTGCTCCACTTTCTGTATTTTACAGCTGGCGATTGGTTCATCGTAAAAATGTGTGATTGTGTTAATCAAGGCTTGCTAACGATTAGCTGCCGGTGTTCACTGCCCATGATGCATCTCCAGAAACCTGGAGGTTTTTTTTTTTTACTTTCAAACATGAAATGGTCCCATCCACAACTGATTCCACAAACAACATGGATGAAAACTCCTGATAATTCTTAAAGGGATTTTTTAAAAGATTTAACCCTTTTGTTTCCAACCTACACATACTTTAAGATATTAAATATTATTTAATGTATTATTATTATTATAATATAAACCAAAAAAGATTGAAAATTAGTCAGTTAACATATAGAGTCGTATTCAGAGTCAGTGACTTAAGTCCAAAAGTTACATCAGTAATTACGCTGAGAAAGTTCCTGGTATTCAGAGTCGGGTTACGCAGCTGCTTAAGTGGATTTTCTGAGCTAAACATTGAGATGATTAAAATCACCGGTTTGTAGTTCACGAAGTGTCCGAGACGAAGGTTTTCAACAGCTGCAACCCATGCGGTTGATGTGGTGAAGCGTTCTGTAAGGAGACGTTTATGGAAGGAGTCTCCAGATCAAACTTGAGTTCAGTGAGTGAAGGACCCTCTGTCTAAATTTATTATTATTATTATTATTATTATTATTATTATTATTATTATTATTATTATTATGTTTTGTAAGCTAATATGGCCATACTAATCTGAATTGATGTGAAATATAAGAGAGAAAAAAAATTATATCTAGATTTTATTAAAGACTGCAGTGTATCTACGTGTATGATGTGGGTATTTTTGTAGAGGTGAAGAAGAATGAAATATATTAATGCTGATTATTACAGTTAGAGTTTCTTGGTAAAAAAAAAAAAAAATCACACCTGAACTTCAGGAGTCAAGTAAATATGCGCACCTGAATTAACTCCATATTAATGGTTAATTTCCCGGGCCGTTCACTAATTGGATATAATAGATTGTTTGATAAATGAGTCACCGAGTGATGAAAATGAGCTCATCAGAATGCTTGCACACGTGCGCACAAACACACACACACACGCACACACACACACACGTAATTACGTCTGTTAGAGAGCAGGAGAACGTTTCACTAAATGAAAATTAGTCTGCGGGTAGATTGTGTAAAAATGTTGAAAATGTAGTTAAAGGTTCTGTTAAAGGATCAGGGCTACAGATAAAACCTGGTATTAACATCAGTCTCAGGTGATCTGATCACAAGTGGACAGCCGAGACGCACAGCTGTGCACACCTGGCTTTAGGAACGAATCTCTTTAGAGCACTTGAGTTCGGTTTCATGCGTCATATCTGCAGGACATGACGTTGCATTTTCCGCTGTTTCTAACGCTCCGCTCGCGTGGTCTACTCAACACTTAGACATGAACGACAGACGAGACGATGAATGAAGCAACTTCTAGCCTCAAGACCCTGCAGAATGCTATGGAAGTGCACTAGTAGTGCAGCGGAGAGTTTTTAAAAAAAAAAAAAAATCAATTTAGCACGATTTCCAAACAGTCTCTTAGTGATGACGTGTGTTCTGGTCCTTCGTGGATGTCCGGGACGCATCGGGACGCTTTCACGTTCACGCTACAGATGTAGTGATGTGTCCGTATGCGTTCCAAACCTCGTCCGAATGTGGTTTGAGCGATCGGATCACGAGATGCCTTCGAGATGCCTTACACCTGTACTAAGCGCTATGATCAGATCACCCGGGATGCATGTTAATGCCATAGTTTTATATGATTTATAATCATATAACGTCGGCCCCCCACTGACGCCCGACTTCGATTCAAAAACACGTACGCCGTAACTCTAAACACACACAGCGTCTCGTTGTTTAGGACATCGCCCTGGTTAAAGTGAGAAATCTGGAGCAGAACAAAGCTCTCTCGTTATAAACTCTTCACTGTCCTCCATATTCAGGTTTGTTTAGATTGGGCGGGGTTGTGGCATGGTCTAATCTGATCGCTATTGGCTGCTGTGTAAATCGGTCAAGCACATCAACACGGCGTCACTCTGACTTCCTGTTTCAAAAGGAAATGCTAAGTAAAGTCACGGCTCTCAAGACGTTCGATGAGGACTTTGACTACGTACGTCCTGAACGCTAATTCTTTACAGAAGAGGATGTGGATTTGTGAGCATACAATATGCTCCTAAAGTTGCGAGAACACTGTTGCTAGGCAACTGGGAAATACAGATGGCAGCATAAGCTAGCTAATGACTGTGCAAATGCACACATTGTCTAAAGACAATGTAAATGCACAGTGATGGTAAAAAAAAAAAGACAGAACCATCTGGAACATCAACATTTTCCTCAGATGTTTTTTTTTTTAACTAAGAAAAACCTCAGAATTACTCTGTAGTAACACTTAGCATCAGCTGCTAATCCAGTTTAAAAAGCTCAGTGATGCTGAAAACAAGACAGGAACCATCCAGAACATCAGCATTTTCCTCAGAGGTTTTGTAAAGTTACTAAGAAAAGTCTCGGAAAAACTAAATTACTATGTAATTGCACTTAGCATGAAGCGCTAATCCTACTTTGAATTGGTTGTCTTGCAGTTATTATGCTCACAGTGAAGCTATCTAAGTCTTTATATGGACACTGTAAATGCAGAGTGACAGTAAAGATCTGACAGAAGTGTCAGGAATATCAACGTTTCTCTCAAATGTGTTGGTAAATTACCAAGAAAAAAAAAAAAAACTGTAAAGCTAGCAAAGTCATTTATATGGACAATCTAAATGCGCGGTTGCCGTGATCATGTGACAGAACCGTCAGGAACATCAACGTTTTCCTCAGATTTGTTGGTAAATTACTAAGAAAACTCTTTGTATAACTAACATTACACTGTACTTACGCTTATCGGTCGTTAGTCTCACAGTATCGCTAGCGAAATCTTTTATATGGACAGTGTGAAGACACAGTGATGATGAAAATCTGACAGAACCATCAGGAAGATCAACATTTCCCTCAGATGCCGGAGTATAACTAAAATTACACAGTAAATACACTTAGCATCAAGCGCTAACTGAAGTTTGTGGGACTGCCGCGTTGAGAAACATCATGTTTGTGACATGGCTCATAAACTCCTTAACTTCTGAAGTCATTAATGAGACAAAAGTGTAACTTTTATTTGGATTTTTTAAAAATAAACACTGTGACCTCGATTATATTTGAAGAGTGAACAGAAACTAAACACTTCCTGAGCTGCTGTAGAGTTAATAACAGCATGAACACTCAGAAATAAATAAATATAGAACACTTAATGGTGCTTTGGTTGTTCCGGCGTCCGACTCTGTCCATGGACTACAACTCCCAACACACACACACACACACACACACACACACACACACACTATATAAACAATCTGAAAACACTCATTCAGCGCGAAGTATTGCTCAGCATCGACCCGATCACCTGACAAAGCAAGCCTTGTTTTCTCGTGTGAGTTTATCTGGTTATTGTTTTTGTAGCCTGGTTTTTAATTCTGGTTTTTGCTCTTTGTTGATCGACGGACCTTCTTTCTGTTTCTGCCCATGATTTTATTTACGATTTGATTTTAAAACTTATTTTCCTGCCATTTTTAAAATAAAGCACTTCCTGTGACTGTAGAACAGTAGAACGCTGTTAGGAAGAGAAGAACTTTACAGAAAACCTTTAAAACCTTTTTTTTTTAAATCTTAAAAGTCATTGAAAACCATTAAAAGTTTACAAAATTTCAAAAGTTTTTTATTTCGAATATTTTTGTGTTATTGAGTTAAAAGTAAAAAAAAAAAATTAAAAGTATAGCAAAAAAGTTAAATCCGGGAGAAAATAAACGCTGGAAGTGACACACAAAATGTTGATATTGTAAAGTTGATATTTATATAATTATCTAATCGTGTGTTCAGCGTCGGCTCCTTGTTCTGTGTTTGCGTGATTTTTAATGATTTCTACACACACACACACACACACACACACACACACACACACACACACACACACACACACACGTGGTAAAAGTTTGCTTACCGCTTTTCCATCGTCGCATTTCGGACGAATGAATGAAAGAGTTTTACGCGTGCGGTTTCAGCACTACACACCTCAAACCAGGTTTTTTCCTTTTAGGTTTGTTTTATTACGTACAGAGTTAAAACGAATCGAACCGAAATATCACATATCGCTCTGAATCGGACTCGCAACTGGACTGATAGGTGTGAAGTGTGAACGCGCTCTTAAAAAGAACACCTGATTTCTCCAAATACATTCAGCAAAAAATTCATTTGTTTTTATGTTTATATGGATTCTATCATCATCATCCATCTGTTCTGAAGGATCTGAATTCTCTAACAGACGTGTAGACGTGACTGATTCTTCCTCATGCTTGGAGTTTGCTCTCGAGGTTTCTTCCTCATGGCGTCTCCGGGAGTTATGACTCGCTGATGTCACCTCTGGCTTTTCCATTAGGGATCTAAAGCCCTTTTCAGAAGGGATTAGTTTTCCATGTGGAGGTGGAAACTGTCTTTATTATCACTGTAAACCCTAATGTTGTCTTTACTTAAATAATCAAGTAATTGTGACTGAACATTACTTACAATGTTACGTTTTAGACCCATAAATCAAAAATCTAATTTGTTTAACTTATTTACCTACAAAATACATAAACTTAAGATTTCAAGTGTTCTGAACTCAAAATGATGATTCATAAAAATAGTCTTTTGATGTGATTGGCCATTTAAGGAGTTCCGCTTGGCAACAAGAGAACTAACGCTCTGATTGGTAGATAATTGCAAAAGGCGGTCCTCTTGTTGACTCTGCGTGTGTTTACAAAGAAATGGCAATCATGTAGAGGATGTTTTGTAAAAAAAAAAAAAAAAAAGTTACATTTTGCTAAAAAGTGTTAATTTTCCCTATTTAAGGAGACTTTTGGGACTCTGTGTATTTAAGTACGCTCGAAACCGGTTCCCTGGTGGACTAGTGGCTAGCATGCGGCGCTGTCATGGTTCGATTCACGGTCAGTAAACGATAAAATGCGCCACATGAACACACGTTAGGCAACTTAATTATTTAAGTACAGTCTACATGAGCATCAAGTTAAGTGAACTTAAAGGTACAAGTTTTGGGAGACGCCATTACTCAGTTAAATTGAGGGAACGAGTTTACTTAATCAGTTGAGTCCAGTCAAGTCGTTAGGGTTTTCAGTGTCCCGGAGTATCTGTGGGATTTTAGTCAGTATTTCACCTGAGCATTGGAAATAACTCCAGGTGCTATACAGTATATCCCACCTGAATGGACATGCTGGTAGAGTTTGCGTTATATCCTGTGAGGAAAAGAGGTTATAAAGACACACGTCAGCATTAACGTAACTTTAGCTAAGTTATTGAGCTCCTAGCACAGGCACAACCTACAGACATGTTACGGTCATGTGATCTACTATGTCGTCCGAGTAGTACTTCATTTCCACCATATCGCTTCGTATAAAATCATCTGCAGCTCAGAAATCCTCCCAGCATCTTACTGATCTGTAGAATTTCAGCTGAACGAATAAAACCCGGATCATTAAAGTAAAGAAACATGAGTCATGTCACAGCAGGGACATCACCCAACTCTCTCTCTCTCTCTCTTATTTCTCCATTTATGAATGTGATTTTTATCTTTGGCAGTTTGTAGCGGATCATGATCGTGATCATGGAAGATGGATGAGTCGGCTGTCTGCTGTGTTTTATTCATTTCCAGGAGGACGGAAATAAACAACAGTGCTTTCATAATGCATTTAGTTCAGCAAACAGGAGCGACGGCGAGGGAGCAAGAGAGAGAGAATTGTCTCAGGAGTCATGCTGCCGAGACAAACAGGGAAAAAAAAATCCAAATGCTTACTTCAAGGCTTTGATTCATTCCATTATTCTCACAAAAATGAGTACACAATGTTCCCTTTACACCAAATGTAGTCAATCAGCGAAGAAATGTTCGGTCTCTGAAGCTTTCCTATGAAGATAATGTTCCTAAGAAGCTAAAGAAGCTTATAGTTTAGCATTCAGCAAAAATTCAGTTGTGCAAAAAATCAAAAAAACAACACATACAAGGAAAAAATTGGTTATAAAATGCAAAGCAAGTCAGAATAACAATTAACATTAAATATACAATGTTAAAACAATGCTGCGTTTGCTTTCTAAAGCAAAGCCTTTTCTTTCTTTTAAAGATTTTGAAAAAGTAATTCACGTTTTTATTTCATCTGGGCTGGACTACTGTAACTCACTTTATTTTGGGATTAGCCAGACAGCTTTATCCCGTTTGCAGCTTGTTCAAAATGCTGCGGCTCGACTCTTGAGTGGGTTTAAAAAGAAGGAGCTCCTATTTTACGCTCACTACACTGGCTGCCTGTTCGTTTTAGAGTGGATTTAAAAATTTTGCTCCTCGTTTACAAATCTCTGAATGGTTTGGCCCCTGTTTATCTCTGTGAGTTATTGACGGCGTATCAACCCACTAGATCCCTTCGGTCTTCCAACCAGGATCTATTCTTTACCCCTAAGTCGAGGCTTAAGTGTCGGGGAGATGGTGCTTTCTGTATTGCGGCCCCCAGGCTCTGGAACGCCTGGCCACTATCCATTAGACAAGCTTCCTCTCTTAATATCTTTAAGTCCAGGCTAAAGACATTTTTCTTTTCTGAAGCGTATGGCTGATGGGATATTTGTATGTTTTTATAATCTTTTCTGTTTGTTTGTTGTGTGTTTTTCTGTTTTTGATGGACTTGCTGGAAAGCACATTGGTCAACGGAAAAGTTGTAATTAATTGTGCTATATAAATAAATTGTCAAAAATAAATTGTCAAAATTGTCAATTAACACCAAAGATTTAAAAAAAATGAGAAATGTACATATACATCAGCAAAACATATAATCATTAGAAGACAGATTTCTAGTGGTTCCTAATGGTATTTAATGGAGCGCAATGATGTGTAATTTTAATCTGATGGTCCTCTACCATCTGCCTTTGAATTCCTGATGGAAGCCTTCAGGAATGTGATGGAAACCATTAAGCCAATTCCCATTAAGGTCCATTCCATGATGGAAAACTTTAGGCATATTGTGCATAAGTGTAATAATTTTACAGATGTTCCTTTATTTATTTATTTATTTACACAATCAATCAAACAGTGTATGTTAAGATATTAATAGTAAACAAAAAAACAACAAAACTTTTAATTTCAAGATCCAGTCTGGAAAACATTTGGTTCTTCTCAAAAACATTTTTCAGCTGAATTTCATCACAAGTTTTCATCTTGTTCCTGGACACACCCACATTTCATTTTCACCGCTCCATAGTTCTATTGTTATGAGGTTCAGTTTATTTTCCCCACCCAATCAGAATTAAAGGGTGTGCAAACTTTTGCACTCCACTCTCAGGAGTAAGAACGGACGGTTACGGGGCATCGGCAGTGGTGTGAGGGTGGAGCTGAGGATTATGGGACGTCGCTGTCAGGTGTTTACGCACCATTGCGTTCACACTCGACGCTTGACCTGAGATTGTGTCTCGCCTTGAGCTTCTGTCGATATTTCCATCCATTTTACGAGAGACACCCTTTCAGTGCAGGAGACTCTGAGATTTAGGTGAAGTCACTGTTACGGGTGAAGAAATCTGAAATAGTAATATCTCTGGGTCAGAAAATTACTGATATGTGACAATAACTGACAGAAAATGGCTCTATGTATGAAAAACAGAATACAGACTAAATAAATAAATAAATAAATAAATAAATAAAAATAAAGTGAGAAATGGTCAGAATAACAAACACCAAATGTTTAAAAAAACGGATTAATATCTGAGATATACTTTTATCAGGAGATCAGAATTCAGCTATTATTAGTTGGCTAAATAAAATAGCCCTTTAATATGATTTATATAAAAAATATCATAAATAGAAAATAAAAAATATCATTTTCATATTAATGTCATAAATGTAGTGATAGCGTTTATTGTAAACATCTCAACATTTCATGCTGTGAAAAGGTTTAAAGTCTAACAAATTATTTTGAACATCATACAGTTTTTTTTAAACTACATATGCAAATATGCAAACTGAATATGCAAATTAATTTTTACAGTATTAAAATAATCGTTATTCCTTAAAATGCCAATTCCAGAAAAAATGTGATTAGATGGCAGAAAAATTGCGCACATTTACATCAAGATATTTAGCCTACATTAATATGCAAATTGTCTTGGGAAGTTGGTATTTGCATATTGGAACCTGATTGGCTGTTACATATGATGATGCAATAACACACTGCTAGTCAAGTCTAACTCGAGACTTTCCACTGAGATGTTCAGTTGTTTTTTAAAAATAAAATAGAACTAAATAAATAAATAAAAACATGATGTAATTTTGACATACTACTTCATACGACTGCTCTACATATTCATCCATTTTTTTTTAAATTAATTAATCAGGCTTTATAGCATTTTAGGTAATTTTAATTAAATATTAGAGCTAAAGTAGCCTAAAGGTTTTTAATTTATCACCACTTTCAAAGACACCATGTTTTTGTGTCACATGATGTAATGAAATTGAGCAAGGAGCGAAATATCCAAGTAGGAAAATAATGACTAGCTTTTCATTTATTTTAAATGTCTCGGTTAATCCAATGTAGCCGTAAATGGAACACTTTCGAAATAATTTTTTGCAAAAGTGCTTAATTAGTGTCATCTTCTGAAAACATGGACGCTTTCATACTGGCAATTTATATCATTCCACAGCGACACACAGAGAGTCTTGATGGCTAAGTGCATGTCTTATTAACGCCTAACCTTTTTATAAATGCAAAGAACTCACACCTGTTAATGTGAACGCCATCGACGGCGAGAACTGATTACAGGCAGCCAGTTCAATGAGCGTGTGTGTGTGTGTGTGTGTGTGTGTGTGGAGTGCTGATGAAGAGTTCTTCGTACCGTAGGGAAAACCCGTCACACATGATCCATGTGCCTGTACGTGTGATCAACCACACCTCAGAGAAACGAGAGACACGCCGAAGCGCTCCCTGATCGCCTCACGCAGATACGACGAGCAATTCGTGACAAGTTTATTAAATCGACTCGACGTTAAAGGAAGGATCTTCATCCCTGTTTCATTTCATCGTCATGTCACACAGCAGATGGAATTGTACGGCTGCGTTCACCGTGTCAAACACTCAGGACGTTTCTTATAAGCTCCATGAGACACAGTGTCACAGGGCAGGAGCAACGCTTTCATCAACAATGTCTTCCTGCGTGAAAACCTGCATGAAACTGATCACACTGGAGGCAGCTTTAAACAGACCATAATATCTAGCCTCAGTCACCATGGTTATCTCTATCACTTTAGTTACATCTATCACTATAGCAACCTCTATCGCCATAGTTACCTATATCGCTATAGCTAAATCCTATCACTATAGTTACCTCTATCGCTATAGTTACACCTATCACAATAGTTATCGCTATAGTTACCTCTATCAGTTTAGTTACATCTATCACTATAGCAACCTCTATCGCCATAGTTACCTATATCGCTATAGTTAAATCCTATCACTATAGTTACCTCTATCACTATAGTTACATCTATCGCTATAGTTACACCTATCACAATAGTTATCTCTATCGCTTTAGTAACCTCTATCACTATAGTGATGTCTATCACAATAGTTATCGCTATAGTTACCTCTATCAGTTCAGTTACATCTATCACTATAGTAACCTCTATCGCCATAGTTACCTCTATCACTTTAGTTACATCTATCACTATAGAAACCTCTATCGCCATAGTTACCTCTATCACTTTAGTTACATCTATCACTATAGCAATCTCTATCGCCATAGTTACCTCTATGGCTATAGTTAAATCCTATCACTATAGTTACCATTGTCTCTATAGTTACCTCTATCGCTATAGTTACATCTATCGCTATAGTAACCTCTATCACTATAGTTACCTCTATCGCTATACTGTCGCTGTAGCTGTCAGTACAGTAGCACAAGCTGGTCACCACAGTGCAGTCCTGTTCTCAGCCTGTTTTTCCCTCCTGTCTAATATCTGCTGTTTTACCCGTCGGCTGTCTCTCTCTCTCTCTCTCTCTCTCTCTCTCTCTCTCTCAGAGGCTCATCTCAATTCCAGCCATGCCATGTCTGATGCTCATCATCATTGTCATTCTGCTCGAGTTTGTCCTCCTCACCTGGGACCTGTTGGAGGTTTGAGGAGCTCATGAGCAGGAAACGCAGTCCACACACTCGGGAACTCACACTAAAGATTCTCTAAATGTCTTCTTTGGAAGTGTGGCTGAAGATAATCGTAATCTTCGTCACGCGTTGTGGTCTGAGGTGCGGTGTGTCAGAGAATGGAAACATGCGTTATGTGCTAATGAGTGAAATTATATACATTATATATGTGGTCTCTGAGACTGTGTATATGATGTGTGATCCATTTATACATATATGAGCCCTAGAAAAGCAGCAGAGTGAGGATACTTCCTGAAAGACAAGGTTCACAAAGACTTAAACACAATTACCGTTTTTCTGTAATATTCTATACAATGCAGTGTCTTTTGGCTACGTTTAAACCTCTTCTGATTTCTGATTAACTCCCAATGCATGCACTGATGAAAAATAAAACAATAAAACTATTAAATATCTATATTCAGCTAGCTTGTTTATGAGGCTAGCTAATTTGGCAACTGATTCTTTGCATAATGCTTGAAAGTGCTGAAATACAAATTTACATGGATACTTAAAACATATAAAACATTTCACCAAGACTTTTAAATTGCACATGGCAGAAAAATACGTAGCATTTTTGTTCTATCTGGAAAAAAATGTTCCCAGACAATTCCCTATCATGTTTCACTGTGATCCGGATCATCAGATTCTCCAGCAGTAGTGATTCAGGACGGCAGCATTTGTGGCTTAATCTCTGAGTTGCTTTTGTCCAGTCTGGAGAAAGAAGACATCTGGAATGCGATGAAGGGTTTCGCTCTCTTCATGAGCTCATGCCGAGTAAAACCCAGCGTCTGGAGATTCTGAAATCCCAAATAAAGACGCTCTTGCCATCCTAAATCACTGGATAATCAAACACAAAGCCTGCAGAGACAGGACATTACTGTAATCCAAAAAACTAATTCCTGCTCTCTGTCTTTCCTCTGAGCTTTAGCCAGTTTGGATGACACCAACCGTTTTTTCCCCCCCCAAAAGCCAAATCTGTGTGATTCTGCCTCGGGCTGACCGCAGGCTGCTCCAAAACTCCTCAAACGGTTCACGCCGCAAGCCGAGAGTTCACTCTTCGGCTTTCGACTTTATTTACAGAGTGGGAAAAGAAAAGTTAATCACAGTCTCTGGGAGAAACCACAAAATTAATCTCTGCCAAGTTGTTATAATTTAAATATGAACAGAAGGAACTGACTGTTAAAAAGAGGGAAAAACCAGAGTCCATTATTCATGCAGACTTTCTTAGTTCACTGGAAAAAAGAACAGCGAATCTGTGGGTGTTTTGAGACTTATTCAGAGCTGCGCTGCTGCTTTGAAGCACAACGCTGTCGGAGATAAGAAAGCGGATAGCGACCTTTCTGACTTTTCAAGTCTGATGCACAAAGGCCTTTGAGAGGAGTACAAGTTCGGGAAGCTTTCCACTCGAGTGCAAATGTTGAAAAAGCTAAAACTGGTTCTTACTTATTAGTTCAACAGAAACATAAACGTTTAAGCATTTATCAGAAGTGGAGCTACAGGACAGGTGACGTACACACTTACCTTTGACCTCGAGAATTCAGGAAGTCCTTAAAGGCTGATTGCTGGAAAATTAGGAAACGTAGGGACCCTCCCAAAGATCTCCAATAGGAAAAGTACAACATGGCAGAAAAACATCTCATTAGCTTCTGTGTTTCTTGAAATGAAAGCGTGCACGATACGGTCTGAATGATGATGACTTCCAGTGACTTCCAGTAAGTTAAAAAAGAAAGAGTAAGCAGGATATAGATAAGTTATCATGAAGTGCTGCTCACTGTTGTTTTTCATTTTCCACATGCTTTTGTTTATCTTATAGCCCTGTATTACCGCTGGTTTGTTTCCCTAATGTGTGCACCTTTTCTGTGTTCAGCCCTTAATTCGTTTGGTTATTTACACCACATTTATACGGCGTCTCCACTCCTCGATGTGAAGCGTTATTGCGTGTGATAATGAGCCTTGATTTCTTTTCCTGTTTTCTGACGCATGCCTGTTATCAGTTCTTGACTATGGCTCCTGCTTCTTTTATGATTCCTTCCTGTTTATTGAGCCACACTGTGAACTTTGATTATGATGAATCGAATGTCTTTAATAAAATAAACACTGAGCATGGTGAAAGTGACAAATTCAGGATGTAAGCCAGTGTTCTCCGCATGTCTGTATGAGGTTCCTTCAGTTTCCTTCCACATCCTAATTGAGCGTGTGTAGGTGGATTGGCTGCTCGTGCACTTGCACACTATGTTTCCAGGATCCTCCACCACTGCCATCCTTTCCAGGATGATGGTGATGGATAAATCTATACACCCATACGGGTTCTTTGTTTGTCCCTCTGGGAGAACGCTTAAAGATTCTATGTTGAAAATAATGAGCAATAATTTGGAGTTTGTACACACACTCACCCTATACACACAGTCCTAGAAAAAACAGGTCCTTCTTGACTATCCACATTAGAGGCATGCTGATATAAGAAAATACTGCAAGCCTGCAAACCAACAGAAAACGAGTATTTTCCATAGCCATGGTCTAAACAAATAAATAAATAAATTCAAATAAATATATTTTCACTACGCAGCAGAAAACAGAAACATACTTGACATATAAGTCTAGTGGCAAATAAAGGAGCAATTTCAGTCATGACAGAACAATCATTGTATGCAGTCAAGGGAATTGTCTTGTTACACACACACACACACACACACAATGTGGTGCTGCTTGGGTGTGTTGTACTGAAGGTAAGCTGTTTGTCAGCCGTGACATTTAGGATAAATATCTTCTGCCTGTTGCACATAATGTGATCAGGAAAAAAAACCGCATTATATAAAAAACAGGGTTTCGATCCATACGGGAGCGGCCGCTGGATCCGGGCGACAACACGGATCTTATTAGGTTGCAAACTTGTGGGGTTTTAGTTATTTGTTCTGGGAATATGAGATACACGCCACAGGAAGGGAAACATACACAGGAGCAATTATGAAAGAAAGGAGTGTTGTATGTGAGAGAAGACGACGGCGAGCCCTCCAGCTCCTCGGCCAGATGCTAAACATGCATTTTCAAAAGCTGATGGAGTGTAAGCGCTGACTGTAGGAGAGGATCAGGACTGAGGACACTTCCTGAGCCGGGTCAGGAGGAGTGTGTACTCGAGGAATGAAGAGTGTTTACTGAAACAGATGGTGCTGAGAGAGACTGAGAGGTCACATGTGGCTTGAGTACGAGTGCAATGCCATTTATCTTTATATATTTAAACGTATACACTCATACATACTGAGTTTCCAGTTTATGATACAAATACTGACTGGACTCTCTTTATTACTAGAGTTACCTCTGTCACCATGGTTACCACTATCGCTATAGTTACCTCTATTACTATAGCAACCTCTATCGCTATAGTTACCTCTGCCACTATAGGCACTATAGCTACCTCTCACAATAGTGTCCTCTCGCTATAGTTACCCCTGTCATTATAGCAATCTCTGTCACTGTTGGTGTCTCTGTCACCATAGTTACCCCTTTCTCTATATTTACCTCTGCACTACTTACCCTGTCACTATAATTACCTCTAATGCTATCTAATGCTATAGTTATCGCTGTAACTGGTTATCTATATTCTCATTATATTACAGATTTTTCCACCAGAAACCCAAAAAAATGTCTAAAATAAAGGTTTTGGACCTCACAGATTTTACCACCCAACACACACACACACACACACACACACACACACACTTAACCAGATTCCAGGAGTGTGTGAGGCGTATTGGTATATTCCTATCAGGCTTGGCAAATCCTCCGAACAGTTGACAGATAGCCGGCATGACACCAAAAGCTCATTACTGCAACTTTTCTCCGTAATCCTGTCACCTCGACCCCATTAGCTTTAAATAAATGCTTTCTGCTCTCCGGGTGCCAGCTGCAGCGGTCTGTGATATCCGACGACGTTTGTACCGTGTGATCGCTTTGACTGTGGATTTGAGCTCTGTGTTCACTCCAGTGGATGAAGGCTGATAGGGAAACGAGGAAATGTGAGACCATCAGGTTTTCACTCATGAAGAAGCTTGATATTGTTTATTGCATGTAGTTCTTTTTTGAATTTTAGTACAATCCACCTGGATTGAACTTTCAGTTTCACTCTACCAGGAGATCTGAACTCACCACAATTAGCAAGAATAATTAGCATAAGCAAAAATTTAATTTAAATATTGTTTCTTCCCCTGATGTTGGACATGATATAATTCATGTAATTTAGTTTATCCCCCTGTATACACACAAAAAGCACTCGTTATTTGGGTTCTCGAATTATTTTAGTAAATCAAGGCCTGACCAATCACTGCTTAGCTACTGTGGCCAAGCACTTTGGATGTAGTGCCAAAGTTTTGTATAGACATATTTAGAATTTGTAGCTCCAGATATATTTGCTAATATGAGAAAATATGACTTACTCTGACAAAACGTCTGTAAAAAATCATAACATGCAAAATGTTAGCTAGCTACCTAGTCTGTCCAACCCTTCATTCATTTGGTGTGGACTCTTTAGCTAAATTAGCTGTGCAGGAACTTTACATTGTAAACAAAAGGAGCGTAAATAGCATTTGTCCTCATTTTTATTTGTCGTTATTTGTTTTAATTTAACAAGGAGGGTTTGATTTGTAACTCGTCCTGAAAGCTTTGTGGTCAGCTTTGACTTTTCCTGATTCACTTCCTGTTTCTCAAAATCTGTTCTGTCATGTGGTTTAGAAGCTTAACGTAGATCGTGACTACAACGGCATGAGCGGGGCTTGGGATCGGTCAAACGATGACCTAACACACGATAGTGGATGTATATAAATGACAAATCCTGTTTGAGAAATATAATTTGACAGAATAAACTCAGTTCTTTTTGCGGAGGATGTTCGCCATATCATCTATGCATCGGTGCAAAGTTCATTGTGATTCACTCGGCAACAGATCTGTGTTGTACACTCAGTAACATATGCTGCTCAAGCTGATGGTGTGTGTGTGTGCGTGCGTGTGTGTGTGTGTTAGAGGGGTGAAATCTTGTTCATGATGACATCACTTCCTTGCTCCTACACCACCATATGGGTTCTCCTGCTCGTACATCTGCTGAATCAATCCTGCAGTCTCTGAGATCAAACCCAAACAGGATCAGGGTTAACTGGGGTTTTGGCTTTTACACTTAAACATTATCAAATTATTTACAAACACTAGTTAATATCTATAAAATCTATATTAATGAGAAAATGTAAATTACAACACAGGCCTCGGTGTCCCCAGAACCCACTTCGGGAACCACTGTTCCTGTAGACAAGGATATAAACTGACCAGATGTGTTCACACTGGACAATACAAATTAAAATCTTCTTCTTCTTCTTCTTCTTCTTCTTCTTATGTCCTACCTGACTGGAGTGTTTTACAGTCTCTTGGACACTTTGCTCAGAGTCTCGGTGGCTGATTTCCACTCTGCCCAGCACAGATCACTCAGCCCGGATTTCCCACAATCCTCAGGGACTCGCCTGTCTCTTGGCAGACGGAAACGGCTTAGCGGGTTTGTGGATTTGGCAGCTTCTTTAAATAGATTTGGGAAGGCAGCAGGCCTGAGGTAAAGAAGTCCATCCCGGATCAGTTACTGGAGGGCACGAGTGGCTCTGAGGCTTGGCTTTCTCACATAGCAGGGTCATTCACTAAGCCTGAGAGGAGTGTTTGTGTGTGTGTGTGTGTGTGTGTGTGTGTGACTCAAGTGGTTGACAATAGTTTGGATGCGAGATAGGGGAAAAACCCTTATGTGCTACTCAGAATCTTTTCAGGGAGACTGGGAGAAAAAGTGAGATTATATTTCGTCCACTTCCTCCCTTTGAAGCCTTTGTTGATGCTCTTCTCATTAGCGCAGCATTTTCACCAGGACACAAGTGTATAAACTTGGCATGAGCTTTATTTCGATGGACCCAAGAATCATAATATGAGTCCATAGCGGGGGTCAAAACAAACAAGCATGCGACATCAAACACAGCAAAATCAGAAATCAAATAAATCAGATTTTTGGATTTTATCTCAGAAGCACAAATGCTGCTGGAAAATGCAGCCTGCCTCTCGACTGAAACAAAAACCTCTTTTCTCTCTCTCTCTCTCTCTCTCTGTGTTTTTTTTTCTTCTGTCACTTTTCTCTCGTTCCCGCCGGACAGTGCATTACCGAGTCACCGTAATCACAGTGTGTGCTGCTTTTATGCTGTGTTTCCTCAGGAACGCCTCGATCTGACTGACAACACCGAGAGAAAACACAAAGCCATCTATGTTTATTTGCACCACACCGCTGCTGAATTCTGCGTTCTGATTGGTCAGAAGGTGTTGATGAATTTTCCATAACAGCAGCTCTGACAGTAGGGCAGCTGCAAATCACAGGTTTATATTTGTTATCGTTTCTATAGCAACAGCTCGTTCACAGTGTGATGTTGCTGATATGGTGAGGTTTTCTGTAAGGAGCTGTTTATGTAACAGTTCTGGAAGGAGTCTCCAGTGTCAGTACAGTGTATTCCTGCCTCACACCCAGTGTTCCTGGGATACACTCCAGATCCACAGCGACTATCTATCTATCTATCTATCTATCTATCTATCTATCTATCTATCTGTCTCTCTGTAGGTGTATCGTTCTACCTGTCTGTCTGTCTTCATGTGCATCTATCGATCTGTCTGTCTCTTTACCTGTTTCCCTACCTGTCTATCTCTCTTTCTCTACCTATCTCTCTGTCTGTCTGTCTGTTTGTATAATTCTCTCTCTCTCTCTCTCTCTCTCTCTCTTGTCAGCACTGTTGCTGCTCATTAGCTGGTCTTTCTTTTTTTTTACTCCTGCTGCAGGCTTTCGTGTGTATGTGCGTCAGTGAGTGTGTGTGTGTGTGTGTGTGTGTGTGTGTGTGTGTGTGTGTGTGTCACTAACTGTGCTCTCGTTACCCCAGCAGGTTGAAGGATGTTCCTCAGTTCGCACACAGAGCAGCTCAATGTCACACTTACACACACACACACACACACACACACACTTTCTCTGTCTTCTCATTTGTGTCATGTCCATATCACAGTATCCTGCAGTGAAATGTCACACACACACACACACACACACACACACTGTGTGAGGAGAGCCGAAGTGGACTCACACACAGTCTGCTGAAGACGGAGACACTTCCTTAAAATATCACAAGTGTGATTATCCACTTTACACTCCATAAGTGGAAACCGAAAAGTCTCACACTTGCTCACACACACACACACACATTCGCTCACACACACACACACACACATTCGCTCACACACACACTCGCTCACACACACACTCGCTCACAGATATTTTTAGGCTTCTTTATTTTTAAAAAAAACGCTCTGAATAGAAATTAGCACTGTGTTCTGTAGTCGAGGAATCCTTTGTATTAACAGAAGTGTGCTTTATTAGCCATAAAGCTAAAATAAATAAATACACAAATAACAGCTTATAAATCCTCTGAGAAATTAGCCAATTAGCACTAGCATTAGTCAGCTTAATACATGTTAGCTAGCTAGCTGAAAATTATGAAAATATCTATGATTATGACTTAGAAATCTGTTAAATCTGTCATGTAAGTAGCTAGAGTTAGCTAGCATTAGCAGTGAAGATTAATAACCATTTATAATGTTTATAAACATGACATAAAATTGTCTCGGAAATCCTTTACACAGCATATGCTAGCTAGCATTAACTGTAAATATTTAGAATATATTTATGATTGACTTAAAAGCTTGTGTTAGGCAGCTAGCTAGCATTAGTAGTGGAAATTATAAACATTTATAAATATGACTTACAAATTCCTCTCAGTAATCATGTTAGCTAACTGATTAGCGCTAGTAGTGATCACATTAGCAGAGAAGTTTATAAAAATTACGAATAAGATTTAAAATTCCTCTCAGAAATCCTGCTAATTCTCTCACCTCGTGTCTCAGAAAAAAGCGCTAGCGTAGTGTGCTAGCTTAGCCATGAGTATCAGTAGATATCTCCAGCTCAGTGACTCTTTTTTTTCCTACTGATCTCCTCATCAGATCATTTCCATCTCTTCGTACTGAGCAGGAGGTTTCCTCCTCGCTGTGTTCGCTCTCTAATCCTTCTCTGTTCTCCGTGACAGCTTCGACACTCCGGTGATCCGGACTCTCCTGTTCCGAACCCGGAATAATAAGCGGCTTTTCTTCGAGGGAATGGAATTCTCTCTCTCTCTCTCTCTCTCTCTCTGTTCCTCTCCTGATATCTGCAGGTGACCGATCTTCCCTGCAAGCTTTGAAGAAAAAAGAAAAAGATCTATTTTTATTTTTTTTTCCATCAGGAAGAGGATTACTCACAGATCAAAGTCATTTCTCTTTTTCTAAAAAAAAAGTGAAAGAGAAAAAAAATAGAGTTGCTTCTGAGATGCTCACATAAGAGATTTAGTTTTGTGTTTAAATGTCTGATAAAATATCTGATAATCTGATTATTACCTGATTAACAAAGTAAGATTAGATTAAAGCCTAAACACTGTAAAGTTGATCATTTTCTCATAACAGCATGTCCCCAGGTGTTTTATTCCTCTTACACCACAGCAAATTGCCACAACTAATTTGTCAACAGTTTAAATTAAAAGTTAGTTCCTGTTGTCACTTATGTTATAGCAGCTATAAACAGTCGTTCCCTCACCAGCGTCTCTTTATTCTCTCTCTTGAAGGTAATAAGACAAAAAAAACGCAGCTTGTCATGTTTCCGGAAACCGCAAACTTAACCGCCGTTAAGTTACAGCTTTACCTCTGACTGGCACAAAGCTCTGACACTGGAGACTCCTTCCATAAACATCAAATAAATTACAGAAAACTTCATCAGATCAAAGATTACACACATTTTTTAATTTGTTTCTGTGGAGAGTCCGCCGTACACGTCCCTGTGAATGAGCCGTTGCTATAGAAACGATAACGTATTACAACTTTAAGCAAACATGGCGGGCGACAGTTCGGCTCGCCTCTTGCTGGTTATCCGTGTCTACAGCATGCCGAGTCGTAAATACCGAACATGTTTAATATCTGTAATTTGATATTCCTGATCAGACTGTGCGTAGATCGGATGGGTTAAGATTGGATTTTACACACTTATAATCCTCCCTTAAAACGCTGCCTACCAAGGAAGCATCCTTCTGATTGGATTGCAACAATTAATTCACGATGTGGATGGAGATAAATTATATATATATATATCGTAATTTATTGGAATATCTTTGCCATTTTTTGTCGTATGAACAAATTGGGGAAAAAAATGTTGGAATCTGTGGATTCAGATCTTATCTTGTCATTGGGGGCTCGATGAAAAATAGATAAACAATAAAAAACAGATTAGCAGATGAAGTGACAGAGACATGCGAGAGTTGAAGAGCACATAATTGGATTTTATCTTTATTTTACCTTTTTTGCTGTCTTGTTTCGTTATTTTATATACTTCATTGTGTGTAAGGGTTCTAAGTAAAGAAAAAATTCATAATTTTTTTTATCCAAATCTGAAAAAAAAGAGTTTCTTTTGAAATGCTCACATGGGAGATATTGTGTTTAAAAGTTGGATATCTGATAATCTTATTATTATCTGATTAACAAAGTAAGGCTAAAAGATTAAAGATTAAAGACTAAAGACTTAAAGACTAAGATTAAGGATTAATGATTAAGGATTAAAGCCTAAACACTGTAAAGATGATCATTTTCTCATAACAGCACGTCCCCAAGTGTTTTATTCCTCTTACACCACAGCAAATTGCCACAACTATTACGATGTTTTTTTTTTCAAAAAAATTACACAACACAGTTTTTTTATCTATTGTAATCAGAATTTTTGTGTGTTTTTGGGTCCAGTGTTTTGATATAGTGTGTTTAAGTGGAAAAATAAATCATATTGGTCATATTGGCTATGAAAGAAATGATTCCAGATTCTTGCATGGTAAATATTTTTAAATGTGATACACGTTTATAGGCAAAATAAAAAAATGGACAAAATAGTCCCGGATTCCCGCGAGGGTTAAGCTGGCGAGATCAGTTGATGGTGGATTGAGTGTTAAATTAATTTAATAACAACTTCATGCCCTCAGCGCTTTATACTGCTGGCTGGAATCCACCAAAATACACAAGTGTGTCGCATTTATCAGTATAGCTGGTTTTATTGAGCAGGTTTCCTCCTCCCCACCTGAAGCTAATTCCCGGCTACACCACGAGCAGGTTGTTAGATCATATCCAGCTGTAAGACATGAAACAGAACGAAGCTTTCATGTAATAACGTTTTATTTTTATAGTCTTTGTGTCTAAGAAACTCTTCAAGGTCACTTTCAATTTCAAAAGTTTTGAATCGAGCTATCTAGAAATTCAAAGATCTTTTTTTTTTTGGTTTTTTGCTGAGCATCCTGACGGTGAAACAGAGCTGACTGACACACACACACACACACACACACATCTTTCCTTTATCTCACTCTTCTCTCTCTCTTTCTCTCTGTCTACTTTTAGCTGCTTGAGGCGTGTGAATGAGTAATGAGGTCACTCTCTTTTTAAACGAGTCCCATTCACTTTGTTCTCTTTGGCTTTTTTTTTCTGTTTCACTGCCCATCCAAACAGCGCTTCAGTACAAACCCGCTGAGCTCGCGTTCCCGTGATTCCTCTGCAGATCTTCCTCTCCTCTGATCCGTAACCCCCTCGCAGCTGCTCCTCGTTCCCTTCTTTTACCTTTTAACCCTGTTGTCACCTGCTGTCAGGAACATGGGAAGGGATTCTGTGGCTTCACCTCTGTCTGTATTATTTAAATAAAATGATGATTGCATTGCAATAAAAGCAATTTTCCAAATAATTACAATTTTGTATTCATTGAAGAACCACAAGTTGTACTTCTTACATACATGTTTTTGTAACTTCTTTGAGATATTGGTAGATATTGTGCCATGAAGTGCAGCACAACGGACCAATCAGACCCACATCACATCACAACTCGCTTAGAGGAATAAATGCTGCTGAATAAAATGGCAGCCCTGTATTCAGGAAGTGATATTCTGTAGGTGTCACTCCGTCTGTGTACAGTAGAGGAGGTAGAGAAAGTACTGAGATGCTAACCTTGAAGCAGAACTCTTTATACATTCCCTGAAGTCGTGAGAGAGCCACTTAAATTTAGAGACAGAGAGAGAGAGAGAGAGTGAGAGAGAGAGACAGAGATACAGAGAGAAGAAAGAAGGAAAATAAGAAAAAATAAGAGAGAGAAATAAGAGAGAAAAATAAGAGAGACACAGAGAAGGAGATACACACATGGTCGTAATACAGAGAGAGAGAGAGAGAGAGAGAGATGTAGACAGACATAGAGAGAGACACAGTAGTAATACAGAGAGAGAGAGAGAGAGACAAAGAAAGATGGAGAGAGACAGAGAGAAGCACAGAGCAGTGGGAAACAGCAAAAGAGAGAGAGAGAGAAAAGAGAGAGAGAGAAGAAATAGGGAAAATAAGGAAAAATAAGCAAATGAGAGAGACACAGAGAAGGAGATACACACATGGTAGTAATACAGAGAAAGAGAGAGAGAGAGAGAGAGACACACACAGTAGTAATACTGAGGGATAGAGACTGAATGAGAGACAAAGAAAGATGGACAGATAGCACACAGCAGTGAGAAACAGCAAAGGAGAGAGAGAGAGAGAGAGAGAGAGAGAGAGTAAACAACCTACCCTCTTACACATAGCGTTCTTCAGTGGGTTCTTCCTAAATTTAAGGATTCTTATGTTCCTAAATGAGTTCTAGTTTCGAACTCTTTCTGAGGTTCTCCATTAATTTCAGGGTTCCCTCTGAGGGACAACTGAAGAACCCTGTAAATTTCATGTTTTTTTATTTATACGAGTGTATAAACATGTTCCTTGCACCTTTAAGGCTAATTTAAAGTACATGAAAGCTTAAAGGTGCGTATGATATTTTTAAGGGTTTGTTTGAACCTCGGAGGAAAAAAGGAAACAGTAGAGAAGCTTGCTGTGAGACAGCCGGATCACTCGGGGCTGGCTGGTAGAGCGGATCAAACAGATCCCAAAAATGGACCGGATCTGTGTCAGGTGTGCAACGAGAGGAACAGCTGAAATTAAACAGCCTCCTGATTGGCTGGAATGAAAAGCTGCGGCCCCTGATGCAATAATCATTTTTATTCTTATTTATTCAGTCAACATGAACAAACCTCTCAAACTGTAAACATTTAGCTGTTTAACTGTCAGATCTTTTTAAATGTAACCTAAAGTAGAAAAAAATCTCCACGTCCGAGGCCATGTCGAGTTCATGTTCTCACCTCTCAGCTCCGAATGCTCTCAAATTCCTCCAGGCGTAAAATCAGCAGGGATAAGCGTGACGTCGTAAACGCGTGTTGACTGGCATGTTGACCGTTCCGGGTAATTCTCTTTTTTTTTTTTTTTTAATCCTAATGAAGCGAGGTGACATTAAAAGCACTTCCTTACTTCAAACCATCAGCTCAGAGTTAAACTGAAGGTCATGAGACGTTCAGTCTTCTGTAAAGACTGTTCTTTCATTTCTATTGAGGTTTTATTGGACGGAAGGCGGAGTTTAAATAAAAATGTATTATTATTATTATTATTATTATTAGTAGTAGTAGTAGTAGTAGTATTAGTGGATGGTCACCCTGATGTTTTTCAGCAAAAACAAACAAAAAAAAAACACAACAATGCTTCCACTTGTATGATTTATTTTTTTTCTATATATATATATATATTTTTCAGGGCAGCGCGTGAGGCGGCGTGATGGGAGGATGTTTCTGCTTGGCCGCTCTCAGCAGGTCGGATGAAGGTGTGTTGCAGGGATTTATTGCACACGAACGAAATCAGTTCCTCTCCAACGCAGAAAGAAAAAAACATCATAAATAAGAAACACAAGGTCTTGCTGTAACAAGAACACATTCTCTTCACACACACACGCACACACACACACACACACACACACACACACACACACTGAACGCATGGTGCGGACATGATACTGATCATTATTATTATTTATGCTGGAAATACGAGGTTCGGCGCGTTTCTTCAGCTCAGTGTGAGTGATCAGTGATCAGAGAATTCACAAAGAGAAATCTCCACTGACTTCATTCTCACCAGCGTTCGTGATGTGAACCTAAAACACCAAACTGGAATTCTTTCTTTAACTTTCTTACATACTGTAAGTAATAAAACACTGTGTGTGTGTGTGTGTGTGTGTGTGTGTGGTGCTGTTATAGTAAAATAAGTAGTGACTGAGTTACTGTTACCACCCTGACGTGTTTTATTCCTCTTACACCTCAAAGATTCACTGAAAATAATGATTTTTAATTCATTAAACACCGACACGTCATAGCTTTTTATCCGTTTATAGTTACAAATTAGTTCCTGTTCTCACTTACGTTATAGCAGCTATAAACAGTCGTTTGGCTGCCAGGGTGCGGTTGTGTTCTGGGTTCTCCAGGTTCTAGTTCTGCTCCACACGCGCACCTGCTCAGGTTAAAGAGACACATTAAAGGTATGAAGATGTACAGCAGTGATGGTAAGGTTTATTTCTGAAGTACAGTATGAGCTGTTACTATAGAAACGATGAGTTGTTATAGATATAGCCTATTATAGCTGCAGCTATAGAATGATGGTATGATCATTAAAAAAATAAAATAATAAAATTTTAATACTTTACTAGTAATTGACAACAATAATTATATTAATGATTAACAAATTTATTTATTTATTTATTTGTATTAGCAGTAATAGTATTTTACAGAAATCTCCTCTGTGTGTGTGTGTGTTTGTTCCTTTTAATCTGGATTCCTGCAGATTGACACACACACACACACACACACACACAGAGGAAGAATCTCCACAGTGACTCCTCCTCCTCCTCATCGTGCTCTTCTTCTTCTTCACTTGCAGAAGATAAACAGAAGCGTCTCTTTTCTCTTCTTCTCCACTGTTTTTTAGGGCGAGTTTGTAGATTTGCTGAATTTCTCCCGAAAACTTCGGTCTCTCTCTCTCTCTTTCTCTCTCTCTCTCTCTCGCGCGCGCGCTTACGGGCTTGCTTCCTCGTTTGTACGCACGCGCACTTTTTTTTTTTTTTTTTTGGTATAACACACACCTATATATATGTATATTTATAAATATTTCTTCCCGGAAATGGAGAGGAGAAGATGATGGTGATGAGGATGAGGATGAAGGTGATGTTTGTCAGCTGAGGAACGCGGATGGAGGAAGGACGCAGCGTTACACCGATACGCTGTGTGTGTGTGCGTGTGTGTGTGTGCGTGTGTGTGCACGCGCGCGCGCTCCGGTGCCCGTCCGCGTGTGCGCGCGCGCATGTGGATTAAACTCGGGTCCGGGCGGAGAGCGGCAGAAGCGGAGCGCGGGGAGGAAAAATAGATGCGCGTGAGCAAGAGATCCCAGATTTCGCCCCCACCCTCCCCTCCTTCCTCCGGTCTTGATCTTGATCTCCATCCGGTCCTCGCGCTCAGCGGCTCTGCTCTCATCCGGTTCACATGGGGGAGATGTATGCTCGTGCGTTATTATTATTATTATTAATAATATTTTTTAAAAATCCTCGTGCATCCTCACACCCGTCTTCTTCCTCTTCCTCTTCTTCATCATCATGTTCTTCTTCTCGAGAGGAATGTAGAGGGGATGTAACTCTCTCCTGAGGTGGAGGCATGAGCTAATCCGGATCCTGATCTTCTGATCTTCTGGAGGAAAGACGTGCGTGAAAATTTTGCGCGCGCTAAATTTCGTCTGAAGCATGTGGAGGTTATAACGCGTTATAATGCAGGGGTGTTCGTGGCATGCAACTTGATACAATGGAGTTTTTTTTTTCATGAGTGTGTTTTCTGCTGCACCAAATGGAGAAGCTTTTCCACTCTCACCTTCTTCTTCTTCTTCTTCTTGAGGAGCACCACGGGATTTTGACTTTTTTGGATTTCTGATTTTTTTTTTTTTGTAAAAAAGGGCGGATTCGTAGTGATTGTTACTGGCTGTGCTCGGAGTGGAGGATATGGGCTGCTGCTTTATCGGATGCTCCAGCGCGGTGGTTTTCGGATCGGACCGGATGGAGGAGAACCGAGCAGCAGGAGAAAATCCGACATGTGAGGAGATCGAGCTGCTCTGACCCTAACCGAGCTCCTGAGCAGAGCTGACATTACTGATTCAAGGTAAAGTTCATGCATGCTTATTACATCATTTATAACTGATATATCGATTTGGTGACGTAGAGCGCGTGCCTTGTGGTGTGCATGTTCTGGAGCTGTCCTGTTAGGTCAGAAATGATGCTCATGTTGTGGTGTTTGCTGTGATGCATGATGTTCTGCCTTTAATCTGGGGTTCTGCACGGTTCTGATAAACAACTACAGGTCTAAAGGTGCGTGTGTGTGTGTGCGTGTGTGAGTGTGTGTGTGTGTGCGTGTGTGAGTGTGTGTGTGTGTCGTTAACGCAGCACCTTCTCATCTACAGCCTCACCCCATGCTGAAATCCGTATCAGCGAAATGTACATGTGCACCCTGATCTCAGATTCCTCTCCTGTTCCGTGTGTGTGTGTGTGTGTGTGTGTGTGTGTGTTCTTGGCAGAGGTCCAGAACGATCATATATAGTCATCTGCTCTCTTCACCTCCATAGAAGACACGTGTGGGTTAACACCAGCGGTGCGGCTCACCCGAGAGACACCATCGCTCGTCTCAATTAGGGAAGTGTGTGTGTGTGTGTGTGAGAGAGAGAGAGAGAGAGAGAATTAGCAAGATGGAGAAATGAGACAGATACAGAGTGATGGTGATGTGGAAAATGAGAAGAGGAACGAGAGCGAAAATGGAAAGAGAGAAGGAACGAGAGATGATGATGATGGAGAAAACTGTGTTCAGGATTCATTAGTGCATGAGTAGGCTGAATGGATAGAGGGACGGATAGATGGACAGCATAATGCAGTTCTGTCGTCTGCAGTCTAAATCACTCATCTTTCTCACTTCCACTCTTTTTACTGTGATTAAATCTAAATAATGATTATTAATTTTATTTAAAAAGCCACAGAATGATTCGCTCAGATGCTGAACATCTCGCAAAACAGTGAAAAGTGGCTCATATTTGCAGTTTGGTGTGAAGTTGTTGGCCTGAAGAAGTGCAGTGCCTCTTCACTTGGCTGGTGGTGCTATAATTCAGTTTATGCTGCAGCTGCACAGTGTGTTTTGTGTGTGTGTGTGTGTGTGTGTGTGTGTGTAAAACCATATCACACTGGTGTCTTTTGGAAATTTCCAACAGATTTAATCAATCTGCTACTGTTTCTTACATTTTATTCCATTTCCTGAGGTGGAGCATCTCAGGAATATCCTGCATGGTGTAAAGATTTTTTTCCACATCAAATCTTTTCCAAAAATTCCAAAAAAAAAAAAAAATATTAATACCAAAAATGCACAGAAGCAACCTTTTCAGTTTTTTCCCAGCTTCTATTCCCAGCATCCAACCAAAGCTCGCCAGCAAATCATGATTACAGCCAGGTACGAAACTCAAGCCAAGTTTGTTTCCTTGTGCACATTGATAATACATCACCATGGCTGCTACACATGAGCTAGCTTCACATTAGCAAGATTAGCCGCATTGCTAACGCTGGAACAGCTGGGTAGCACTGCATGTGGTGTGTAGTGGAGCTCATAATAAAAAAATAATAACAATAATAAAAAAAACCCTCCATCCTCATCGTTTTGTTGCTATTCACAGCGCATTAGCATTTCAGCTGCCATAGAAACTGATTCCATGCAAATGAGCCCATAAAGAACCCTCTAAGTGTAGCAAGCACCAAGAGCTAAATGCTAAACGCCTGAGAGGTTTGAGGTACTAAGAAGAAAATAATGAGAAGTAATTTAGAAAAAAAAATTAGAATCTTTAAGATTTCTTCGGTTGTTTCTTTGGAGGAAGTTAAAGTTTCAGAAGTGTTTTGCGATCAGAAAGCGTTCCAGGTTATGAGGCTAATTATCCAATGAATCTTTAAATAAACCCTTTTTCTTTTAAGATCTAGAACATTCCAGGTATTTAATATTTAAGCTAAACTGTCTGGGAACTTGGTAACCTCTTAGAACAAAAATGGTTCTTCACAGATTCTTTAAGAGTTCATTGGATAATTATGGGTCAAACCTTACAACAGAGTGTTTTACAATCAGGAACAGTTCCAAGTTATGAGCCTAAGGACACTTAATTATCCAAAGAATTAAAGAACCCTTTCCTTTATGAAATCTAGAACGTTTCAGGTTTTTATTATTCACCTAAACTGGGGTTAAGGTTTTTTTAAAGGGTTCATTGGATGATTAATGATTGAATCCTACAACAGAGTGTTCTTCTATCAGAAAGAGTTCCGAGTTAGGAGAATAAAGACCAAGCACTATCCAGTGAACGCTTAAGGAACCCTTGAAGAACCCTTTTCTAAAAGTATACCAAGAAACAAAATGTTTGAAACTTGACAGGTTGTAGGTGTTAAGAAGAAAGAAATGAACAATACTTTGGCGTTTGTACTGCACACTTACCCAGCTAATACACACACTCTTGGGGGAAAAGGGTTCTTTAAGGGTTCCATGTTTTTCTCTTCCAGAAAGGGTTCTGATTGGGACGCTTTCTAATCTGGAAATATTAAAGATCCATCACTCAACTGCTTCATTGGAATACCAACAAATGGTTCTTCAGCACTCGTAGGAAAAAAGTGTTCTTCAGTTGTTCCTTAAGGGTTTGTTGAGTAATTAAAAGTTCTTAGCTTCCAGAGTGAAGGAACACTTTCTGACAGGAAAACACATCGTAGGTTTCTACATAGAAAAAAGTGGTTCTTTAAGGGTTCTTTGAACAATTAAAGGTTCCTAGCTTTCAAAGGTTCTTTAAATGTTCACTGGGTGTCAGGCTCTACATAGAACCTTTAAGGGGAGAAAATAATGAGCAATAATTTGGAGTTTGTACTGCACACTTACCCAGGGTAATACACACACACACTCTTAGAAAAAAGGGGTACTTTTTAGGGTTAATTGGATAATTAAATATTCTTAGCATCTGAAAAGAGTTCTAGATGGAACCCTTTTAAATAGGAAAACACTTTGTAGTAGGGTTCCTTTAAAGGTTCCCTCAAAGGGACAACTGCAGAACCTTGAAGGGTTTTTAAGAGTGCAGCTGTAATGATAGTAAGTGATTGATGAAGACACCAAATGATTTATTTTTTACATTTTTAAAATATATTTTTTTTAAATACATTTTTTCCAGCATCATCAGATCAAATGTAAAGAAGGTTGAAGCATGAAATTAAAATGTATTTTAAAGTGAAATTATTCCTGATCAGTTCTGGGATTATCAGACTATTCATGTTCGCATGTATTTCCTATGACGTGGACGTTTCTAGGATAAATAACTACGCCGTAATCGTGTTTCTGTTCATTGTCGACTGCGTGTTATTGTGGGACAAACAGGGCGGAGATGCAGGATGTAGGGCTTCAATTTCGCCTTCAGCGGCGGTTATTTCTGCTCAGACACGAAGACGGTGATTTTAATGTGCGCTGTTTCCTGTTCGGGAGCAAATGATAGAGATCATCAATAAAATCACCAGCATTAGCAGCACATGGCAATAAACTGTAGTGTTTAGTGCTGGGGAAAGTGTGTGTGTGTGTGTGTTTACTAGACTTAACCTTCTACTGTGTGTGTGTGTGTGTGTGTTATAGAAAAAAATATTATTGACTAATTCATTGATTTGTGATCTTTAGCTGTATAAATTCATGTTTAGATAGTTTATTAGTGTATCGGATTACTTATCGACTGTGTTTATTGTATTTGCTGGCTGGACCCTTGTTGCAGTGTGGTTTCGAGGCAAATACTTCAGTATATTTCACTTCTAGCTCCACACATGACAGTAAAGCTTGATGTGCTGTAAATTGACTTTATTTAACCTTCGTGATCGTTTGGAACCACAAGGGCCTCGAGATGAACAGGTTAAAGCAAAGCCAGCAGAGGATGTTAATATTTCACATGCAGAGACCTCCGTGTGAGCCGGAGTGCTCATTATTAATGAATCGGCTGCCATTAGAGAACTGAGAGAGTTGTTTACTCGTCTTATCGAGCAGATCTGCAGAGGCATCACCACCACCACCACCACCAGGACGGGTTTCTGTGGGGGGTTTAGGTAACATGTCACTTCTCTTTTGTTCTATGTTTGCAGTCTGAGATGTCTGAGAGATAACATTGCTCAGAAAGCCTCAGTATTGAAGATATTAGACTTCAGTGGCATTACATCATGTCTACTTGGAGCATTTTCACTGCATTCATACCACCAAGTCAGTCATGTTGCTTGTATTTTGTCTCTTGTGTGTTTGCGTGTGGATCCAGTGGATTAGCAGATGAGCAAAGCAAGCTAACTGTACTAGCGACGTACACTCCCCAGAGGCACCAACAATCCCCGCAACTTCCTTCCAAGCTTTATTTTTCTTCACAATGTCTCTATACTCATTTAATGAGAAGCCGTATATGATACAATATGATAAAACTGAAGAAATGTTGCACCACATGAGCCACAAGATCGGTCCGAGGAGCTGCAGGGTTAATCACACAGAGATGTTATTTTATGTAGCTAACTTTATAGCCCATCCTCTACACACGAACATACCTCTGTTATATGATTGTTGCTATGGTTACATCCCTTTCTGTTTTTCATTATATTTAACCAAGCACTGTAGCCTATAAATAATTAGCTACGGTGATGACGAAGCGTAAACACAGAGCCCCAGCTGTTTTTTTTATGCTTGTAGTCATAGTTACATTCCATCATGGTTACAGAATCGTTTATTTGTTGGTCATATGAAATAGGAGACAAATGATATATAACAATAAATCACAATGGCTAATAGTATTGTTACCCTGTATACTCAAATTATCACACATACCCCCTGGGTTTCATTCAGGAGGCTAGGCATGTGACAAAAATATCATATCACAATACTTGAAGATATTTCTATGATATATGGTGTTTAGGTGTGTAGCAAACTGATGGCAAAACTGTGATGCTGCATTTAAAAAAAAGCTATGGCAGCTCAATGATACTTTTGTTTAATAATAAATATGAAATCGATGCATATGCAAATTGTACCATCATTATTCCATGTGTTGAAATAAAAACATATTTTTTGGCTCTGAACTCAAATCTTAAATTATATTTATGATTGGTGTTTACATAGTGCTCCATAACTGTGATATTAGGAGTCGTAAAAGGCTAATGTCATCATACATCACTTGGGTTAAGTGTGTGTGTATCCTGCAGCATTTTGCAGATGCAGCATGACCTGAATCCTTTGTGGGCTATTTTAAAGAATGAAAGGACAGAGTCAGGATTTTAAAACACAGCAGCACTTTGTGAGTTTGGCAGGAAGTTGAACAGAAAAGCAGAGAGACAGGAAAGTCATGTACTCCTACACTGTGGCTGACAGCACAGAGGCCACGCCTCCTTCCCTGTGACTGACAGCACAGAGGCCACGCCTCCTTCCCTGTGACTGACAGCACAGAGGCCACGCCTCCTTCCCTGTGACTGACAGCACAGAGGCCACGCCTCCTTCCCTGTGACTGACAGCACAG
>CM075012.1:26981232-26995965 GCA_037576675.1 Pangasius sanitwongsei | reverse complement strand
ACTCCCCCCACCTACAATCCCTGCTGGCCTGAGACTCGAACCCACGACCTTCAGGTTCACCTTCGGGTTGCAAGTCCGACTCTCTGACCATTAGGCCACGACTGCCCCCAGATTCCCTCAGGTCAGTCAGGAGACGCTCTGATTGGCTGTGATCAGAGACAGAGACAGTTTACTGTCCCGCCCATTAATAAAAATATCCTTCATCCTTCATAAGGGAAAAGCTTAGACTGATGTTTATTTTATAGAAGTCCTTGTAAGAGAACCTTTAAAACTCATAATATGAACAGAGAAGATATGATTTCTTGTGGATTAGCTTCGCACACACTCGCTATTCCTAAACACATAGTCTATTAAAAAGCATCACGCTGGCTAATACGTTAGCTAATACAGCTTTAGCATCAGGTTAAACCCTGAACATGATGAATATTCATGAGCTGTGAAGGATGAATTTCAATAAACCAAAATCATTTTAAACATTGATCGAATCACAGGAGCTCCAAACACAAACCGTTATATGCCATATAGTGCACTACATAGTGTGTAGGATAGTTTAGTGCTGTAAATGTCTATTCAGATTTAAACCCGGAGTGGGCGTGGCCTAAACCAGAAGGGTTTTTTTTTACTGTAGAAGTGTGAGCAGTGATAGCATGGTGTGTGAATTGTGGATCTGGCAGTTCCTCAACCTCAGCTACATCACTCCAGTTATTTTTGTACCTGTCTGTGATATTTCTGTTTCACAAAATATAATTTATAATGTCCCTGACCAGGCAGTTACTAAAGATGAAATAACGAACGCTCGTGTTAATGTTCACGTTAATGTTCATGCTAATGACCTAGGTCTTGTCCTGTGAGATTTATATCTGGACCTCTTGCCACTCGTTTGACTTTTCATTGCGTCCCGCAGGATCCCAGTCTCGATGCTCACCTCTGTTCTCAACCTCAAATCCTTTCTGCCAAACGTTCTAAAAAAAAAAACCCAATAGTGCGCCTCTTATTATCCGTTCAGTCCTTATTTGTTTACATCCTTAGTGTATGAGCCGTTAAGTTACACCTTATGTAGGGAGGAGGAAGTAATTTAGTAACTCTGGATTGATGGTTACTATAGCAACAGCATGTATGCACAGTACCTGGAAAAATATGAAATAATACCGTTTTGTTTGTGTGATATTTGAGGCAACTATCAGAAACTGTTAGAAGCGTCATGCTTGAATCAGTCCAGCACACAGGCGGAACCCTGAGGAGGTTCTGTTCACTCAGATCTATTCTTCAAACCCCAAACTGAAAGTGCTTCGTCTGTGAAAGTCTTCTTCTGGGAACGTCTTGGACTGACGTGCATGAAAAAGCTAATTTAGCACTCGTACTGCATCATGAACGTGTTTCATGAAGGACCATATACAAGCGTGAATATTCATTTATCTGCGTTTTTAACACAGCGTGCCCTTGTGAGCGATCACATGTTGTGTGTTCACTGAGTGAGAGTTTGTTCTGCATGCTGGAGGTTTCTCTGCCGTGGAGGCGGCCATGTTTTAATGATGTGACCACAAGGGAGAAGTTTTGCACGCTCAGCAGGAAGCAGTGGAGATGTTGGGGTTTAAAGCAGCTCCGTTACAGGAAGTGTGTTTTTGTTTTTGTGGCTGTTGATTGGTGTAAAGCAGCGTCGCTGTCCATGGTGCTGAACTCCACTTCTCATTCGTTATCTGATCAACATTCTGACCAATCACACGGCTTTATCAGGAAATACAGTACAACAATCTCTCTCTCTCTCTCTCTCTCTCTCTCTCTCTGCCTGTCTCTCTCTCTCTCTGTCTCTCTGCCTGTCTGTCTCTCTCTCTCTCTCGCTGTCTTTCTCTCTCTTCTCTCTTTTATACATTCTATTTCTGCCCTTTTTTTGCCTTCCTTTTCTCTTGCCTTCTTTCTGTTTCTATTTCTTTCTTTCTACCTCTTCCCCCAAATGTTTTTACACCATCTTCCTCTCTCTTTTCTTTTTCATTTGTCTCTTTTTCTCCTAACTGTTTGTTTTTTTATCAACTTTCTCTCTCTCTCTCTCTTTCTATTTTCAGATTTTATCCTTCTTTCTTTATCCTTTTTTCTCTATTTGTCCATCGTTCCTCTTTTCCCTATATTTTTAACAGTATCCATCATTTCCCCTTTCCTCCCAGTTCTCCATCTAGCTTTCTCTCTCTTGTTCTTTTTTCATTCCTTCTCATTTTTCTCTCTTTCTTCTTTCTCTCAATTTTTCACCTCTCCTCCATTGTTTTTTAATCTTTCTTACTCCTACTGTTTTCCCTCTCTCATATCGCTCTCTTCAGTCCACTTTTTCTCACTCTATCTCTCTTTATTCTTTTACATTTTTCTTTTTCTCCCTTTCCTTTCACATCTCTCTCTTTCTGTTCCTCTTTCTCCCTCTGTCTCTCTTCATTCTACTCTTTTTCACTGGAGATCTCTCTCTCTCTGTCCCTCTCACTTTCTCCGTCTCATATAGCTGTGCTAAATCCACACACTCGTCCTCCAGCTCTCCCTCTCTCCTCTGTGATTAATCACACACTGCAGGTCTGAGTGTGTGTGTGTGTGTGTGTGAGACCTGCATGCTGAGATGGCTCTTATTTACTTATTTATTGCAGAAACACAGGAGATTTCTGAAACAGAACAAAGGGACAGAGTGAGATTAAAACACGAGTAATTGAGGCCAGTGAATATCAGGGGATTTTTCTGAAGTTTGTGAGAGAATGTGTGTGTCTTCACGTGTGTGTGTGTCTGCGCGTGTGTGTGTCTGCGCGTGTGTCTGCGCGTGTGTCTGCGCGTGTGTCTGCGCGTGTTTCTGCGTGTGTGCACAGATGAAAGAAAGATTGTATCTTCTTATTTACTCAACAGAAAGTGACAGTGTGTTTTTTCCCATAATTGTAATTAACTGACTCAACATGACTGAGACAGAGACATGACATGACTGAGAGGCCACGCCTCCTCCACTGTGACAATATACAGGCCACGCCTCCTCCACTGTGACAATATACAGGCCACGCCTCCTCCACTGTGACAATATACAGGCCACGCCTCCTTCACTGTGACAATATATAGGCCACGCCTCCTCCACTGTGACAATATACAGGCCACGCCTTCTCCACTGTGACAATATACAGGCCACGCCTCCTTCACTGTGACAATATACAGGCCACGCCTCCTCCATTGTGACTGATATACAGGCCACACCTCCTTGACTGTGACAATATACAGGCCACGCCTCCTCCATTGTGACTGATATACAGGCCACGCCTCCTCCATTGTGACTGATATACAGGCCACGCCTCCTTCACTGTGACAATATACAGGCCACGCCTCCTCCACTGTGACTGATATACAGGCCACGCCTCCTTCACTGTGACAATATACAGGCCACGCCTCCTCCATTGTGACTGATATACAGGCCACGCCTCCTTGACTGTAACTGATATACACGCCACGCCTCCTCCATTGTGACTGATATACAGGCCACGCCTCCTTGACTGTAACTGATATACAGGCCACGCCTCCTTGACTGTGACTGATATACAGGCCACGCCTCCTTGACTGTGACTGATATACAGGCCACACCTCCTTGACTGTGACTGATATACAGGCCACGCCTCCTTCAGTCTCTCTATAATGCTTTTTTAACCCCTATTCTCTCCCTCTCTCTTCCTTTTTTCATTTTGTCTCTCTGCTTGTACTGTTTCTCTTTCTGTTTCTCTCTTTTTACTGCTCTCTATTCTCTTGCTATTTTTGTCTTTTGTCCCTTTTTTGTCCTCTCTCTCTCTTGCTCATTCTTCTTTCTCTTTTTTTCCTCCTATATCATTACAGTATCAGTCTCTTTCCCTTTCTCTTCTCTGATTTTTTTTCACTTTCATTAATGTCACTGTCAGTAAAAGAGCAAAACCTCTCTCCTTTAGCAAAAGATCATCTTTTAGATTGTCGACCTGTTCGCCTGATGATGACCTGGTCGCAGTCTTGTGTATGAGACAGTAAAGGCTGTCTTCTTCTTCTTCTTCTTCTTCTAATTAGTTATTCACATGTTGAAATGTTTCTCTCTGTGGTCATTTGTTAGCGTTGTTGTTGTTGTTGTTGTTAGTGTGCAGGTCTGTGGAGTGTATTTATGGAGTAATTTGTGAACGAATCCTACACATTGTAGCTTTAAAATTTCAAATGTGATCCTTTTGCCTTTGGTGATGATGATGGTGGTGATGGCGATGATTGTAATGGTGATGATGATGGTAATGGTGATGGTGGTGATGGTGGTGGTGGTGATGTTGGTGGTGGTGATGATGGTGGTGATAGTGGTGGTGATGATGGTGGTGATGATGGTAATGGTGATGATGGTGGTGATGATGGTGGGGATGGTGATGGTGATGATGGTGGTAATGGTGGTGGTAGTGATGATGGTAATGGTGATGATGGTGGTGATGGTGGTGGTGGTGATGTTGATGTTGATGGGGGTGGTGATGATGATGGAGTCAGTTCGAGTGTTAAGCCAGTGGGAATGTGGGCCGGGTGTTAAATGCCACTAGTTCACACCAGTTCTGAGTCTCTGTGATCATCAGGGCTGTGATGGAAAGCTTTAACTCGCTTTGATCTGTGTCATGGACCACACACACACACACACACACACACACACACATTGTCGATTCCCCACTGGGTGCAGTCCGGGTTGAGATCTTTCTGCTCTGCAGCTCCAGCCGAATGATGCATAACTCCATTATTTGGCAAACTGGGTCACGGTAAATTTATCATTGGCTCTCTCTTTTACACACACACACACACTGCTCTACGCATCTGGGTCATCGAGAGACAGATATAGAGACAGAAGTGTTCACGTTTTAACTATTGTTTGTAATGTTAATGTTACAAAAATGTAAATATGATTATAAGAATGAGATAATAATAACTATTCCCACTCTATATTTAGATTTATTTATTTATTTAAAAAAAAAAAAGGTAAATCCAGGGCAGGGAATAAAACATTGACACATAAAAACACATCGCACAAACCAACTCTCAGGATGATGCTACCACCACCGTGCTTCACAGTGGGGATGGTGTTCTCAGGATTATGAGCAGTCTTGGGTTTTTTCATGATAAACGTAGCGCTTTATGCTAGTGCTATTTTGGTCTCGTCTGACCAGAGAAACTTTTTGCTCATGTTAAGTCTCCAAAATGCTTTCTGGCAAACTTTTTACAAACGGTTCCATCCCTCAGTGCTCTGCATAGAGATAGTGTCCAAGTGCCTCGTCCTAAAAGATAAAGAATATCCACAATATACGCTAATGTTTTTAGGGAGTAGAAATTAGGGTGTAGGGCACCATTTCAGACTCACGAATGGCAGCCAGTTAGCATAATGCTAATTTATATTCGTACGCTATATTATCCTTGACGTAAATGTCAGGCGCTAATCATGTGCTACCATTTTAATGTCTCGTTTCTATTTCAATCCTCTAAATTTTCAATATCAAACAAGAAACTATCATAAAACTCCACAAGCTCTCATTAATCTGAGCTTCACGCCACACCTTGGATTCTTTCCCCTCCTCATCCGCAGTGTGCGAAGCGTTATGATTAATAAAGTGGCGGACGTTAATGGCCTCCGGACACCGTGTGATGTACGATCTCCTCTGTTCCCTTCTCTGAATATGGAGGAAAAGCCATAAAATTTGATGACAGCATTCCTATAACATCAGGTCACAAGTCAGGGAGAACACGAGGAAATATACGACGTGCTCTTTGCAGGTTCTGTAAAGCACGAGGGCTGTAAATCCGAGCGAAAATTACGAACTCGGATGGAAAATTCCGAAGTACAGCACTCGTTTAGGTCCATTTACAGTTTATTAGATTCACATCAGATTATTAGATCCTCATATTCTCAGATGATGTTAGCTGTTAAACGTGAAATAACGAGTTGGACGATTATCCTGCCACAAATTTATCATTTCCTTGATAAATACCAGTTTAGTCTTTAGTCTGTTTAGTCTGGAATTTGTGGTTTTCCAAACACATAATTCTGAAGTCAAGATGAAACAATTCTATTTAAACTCATTTTTATTGTTTATCAGATTAAAGTCTTCTGATTGCTTCTCTCAGGACTCAGTACATTGGTTTCCAGTCAGATTTTAGGAAAATGTCTTTTAAAAAATTGTCAGAAGAGATCGTGAACGGTTCTCTTAACCGCTACGATTATGCTAAAGTGAGATTATGATCATTTTAAACAGATTTTCAGTAAAATTATTGAGATTAAGCAAGTGAAAAAAACACACAAATTATATTAGTTAAAAAAAAGCAAACAAACAAAAAAACAAACAAACAAAAAAACATTTGCTAGCTTTGCTAAACTGAGATTATGCTAGTGTTGATAAACTGGGATTACGGTAGTTAAAAAAACAAGATTAAGCTAGTTGAACTGACATGATGCTAGTTTTCAAAAATGGAGGTTGTGCTAGTTGTGATAAACTAGGATTACGCTAGATTGAGATTGTGTTGAAAAACCTGTTAATAGACTAAGATTGTAGTGAAAAAAAACCTGAGATTATATTAATTTTTTAAGTAATATTTTTGCTAACTTCAATAAACTGACATTACGCTAGCTTTGACAAACCGATGTAACGCTAGTTTTTTAAAGATTGTTTATATAGATGTTATATGATGTTTACAATATGTTGAAGTAGTCGTTGTCCTGCATGTATTTTAAAACAGATGTTCAGTAGCTTTTCCAGGACGTTCGTACGAAATGCTCGTACTTCGTCATTCTCGAGCTGTGTGCATTTTGTTTTATGTTTGTCTCATGAATCTGTTCCTCGTCTGCTTGTTCAGCTTCTCTGAAGCGAAGCTGAGGGAAGAGTGTGAATGCTAAATCGATTTCCTGTCATTATGGTGTGTTTGCTAATGCGAGACTTCCCAGGCTGCACATGACACACACACACACACACACACACACACGATGTGACGCATCACAATTACTCTCCTCTCATGTTTCTTCCAAGATGCTGAGAAGTTCAGAGAATTCAACACTATTTTTCAGAATGATTGAAACGATTAGCTTTATTAGCTTTATTATTAGATCGAAGTCGACGAATTGCTTCTCTGAGGACAACAAAATTTCCAAAAATTTGTCGAAAGAAAATGTGAATGGTTTCATTGTTTTCCATTAAACCCTGAGACTGTGTGCATTTTGATAAACTGAGATCATGCTAGTTTCAGTAGACTGTTAAGCTAGTTTCATTAAATGAAATAAATACTATTGTTGAACTATTGATAAACTGGGATTATGCTTGTTAAAAAAACAGATTATACTAGTTTGGAAAAACTGACATTGCATATGCTTTAATAAACTGAGTTTATGCTAGTTATATAAAACCAGTTATGCTAGTTTTGAAAAACTAACATTTTGCTAGCTAAGAAAAATGGAAGCTGTGTTAGTTTCAATCAACTGAGATTACACTAGTGTTACTAAACCAGGGCTAGTTTTAAAAAAAAAAAAAAAAAACCCACATAGACTTGAGACTATGCTAGTTTCTATAAACCGCGATGCTAGTTAAATGAACAAACATGACTAGCGTAAATCTATTTAGATCATGCTCGTTTTGAAAAACCGAGATTATGCTAGTTTTTATAAAATGATTTTTTTAGCTAGCTTCCATAAACAGAGATCATGCTAGTTTCAGTAAACTGAGTTTAAAATATATTATGCTAGGTTTGTCTTTTCATCTAGTTAGCTTTGATAAATGGCGATAGCCGTGCGCTAGTTTTGCGGTTATGCTAGTTAAATAAAAACAGATTATGCTAATTTTGAAAAAGTGATATTTTGCTAGCGTCCTTAAACTGAATCGATGCCATTTTCAATTAACTAATTTGACGCTAATTAGAGAAATGGATATTCTGCGATTATTATTTTTCTTTGTTATTTACAATAATATTTTTTATTTGTAATATTTATTATTATTTTTCTTTTTTAAAATTTACTCTTAGATTCGAAACAAAACGACACGTTCAGGTTTAAAAGTCCGCGCTACGATGACGATGATCGTTCTCAGAATGTTTTGTCGGCTAAATGAGCAGAGAGGAGGAACACCTACTGAAACACACATCAACAGGAAGAGATTAAACGCAGAAGATCAATAAACTACAGCGATTATTGGCTTCAAGGTCGAGCGACGAGCTGCAGAGAGCGCTGACGAAACACAAAGAGCAAAGAGAACGCCGTCGATTCCGCTGAGCGCTAATCTGTCACACACGGCGCTTCATTAAAGGGTCATTACGCCTTAAAGACACTGACGATTCAACCGGAGCAATATGAGACTGACACACCTGGGGGAGGTGAGATACCACTGCGTGTGTGTGTGTGTGTGTTTGTGTGTGTGTGTGTGGGATTAGCTGGAGGAAACAGAATTAATTGAACAGCATGATTCCCAAGACCACCAGCGCTGGGAATTATGGATCTTTTCAGTGACTCAGATCATTTGAATCATTTGAGTTGACTCCCAAATGACTCCCTTGCAATTTTCTGGCCAAAGTCATTGATCTTTGCCGATCTATCGCTAATATTATTCAATAAAATCTTAATATATCATTATACATGCATTAGTTTTGTTCTAAAATCTATATCTCACCATTCTTGCTAAAACTCTTCTTGCTAAAACGTAGTCATTATTCTGCACCAAACAAATCTTGATATGATTCACTCAGTTCATTTCTTTCATGATTGCATTGTATGTGATTAACTTGATTAAATTTTCTAACTTGATTAAATTAAAATGATGAATTTTTCACTGCTAAACACAGAACATGGAAAACGTTTCAGCAAAAAAAGTCTAAGCATTTATTATACGGTTCTTCAGATACGAGAGTCGACTCTTTTAATAACGTTCAGCTCATTTAATAACATCCCACTTTATTAAGCAACATAATGCTTAGTAAAAGTAAATTAATTTCTGTGACAATCAGGTGTGCTAGCTCTAGCTCTCTGATATGATATTAGACTAACGAGACAGACATGACAAAACTCCAGTGAGAAAATGATTCGACTCTGAATCGACTCTGAATCGACTCGAATGCAGGAAGTGAATCAAACATGCTGTGTGTGTTGGGTTGAGAAAGAAAGAAAGAAAGGAAAGAAGAAAGAAAGAAAGGAAGAAAGAAAGAAAGGAAGAAGGCAGGCTCGACCAAACAGTATTATTTCTTACTGGATAAAATATTATGTCACAAAATAACGTAACTGTAATTGAAAAGGTTAACGAACAACTAAAGAGCGTGACATCATCTTTCGTCAACTCGTCTTTATCGATAGACGAACATTTTTGTGATTTTTTTTTTGTTTAATTTCAGGCTTTCATCCAAATTTTTTATTCATATTTCTTTCAAAATTTCATGACTAACACCTGTGTCATAAAAACACCTTTTTTATAGATTTATATTCGTGAAGAATTGTTGAATCTGGATTTATACGCACAGATACTGCATTAGTGTTTCATAATCTGATGTAATCGGACCTCCGATTTCAGGATTTCACCTGGGAGAGAGGAGAAAATCTCAAAGTGCTGATGCAGCCATTTTAACCACACACACACACACCTCTCAGACACACACACACACACACACCGTGGACACAAAACTAAGTTCACGCCACTTTGCACAGCAACATCTGGTCCACATTAAACTGCAGATCACCAGTTTTTTATGCTGTTTTTCTATTTTTTGTTCACCTGCAGATCTACAGATTCTGATCTACTTAAATTTGCATATTAAATTTGCATAATCACGATGAAAAAACATGCGTGTAATGACGTCTCATAGAGACACGTCAGCGTTTGTGCAGATTGATTATAGGTGAATCGTGAGTGAACGAGACAAAGCTGCCTGATGGTCCATTAGCTCCTGAGAATCGTCTGAGAATGCAAAATCAATAACGAGGAAATAAAATGATTCATGGTGCTTTCACATCTTCTGTCCATTTGAACGGAACCCTGGTGTGTTCTTCCCCTCGGCGTGGTTCTTTAGGCAGGTCAGGACGCAACGATTTCGCTCGGGTCTGAATCGACTCACTAGAGAAAGTGATTTGATTCTGAATCGACTCACTAGAGAAAGTGATTTGATTCTTTATCGAGTCACTAGAGAAAGTGATTTGATTCTGAATCGACTCACTAGAGAAAGTGATTTGATTCTTTATCGAGTCACTAGAGAAAGTGATTTGATTCTGAATCGACTCACTAGAGAAAGTGACTCAAACATGTCTTGAGTTTTGAGAAGAAAGAAAGAAAGAAAGAAAGAAAGAAAAATGACTCATATGCAAGTTGAATCTCAGTGTTCACCAAAAAGACTCGACTCAAGGTGTCGAATAAAAGAGTTGACTCGTTCGCAAATTGAGACGTGCTGTGTTCACTCAAACTTTTTGTTCATAATTATGTAAAACTAGGAAACTGTGCAGTGAGTCAAATAGCTGAATGTGTGTGTGTGTGTGTGTGTGTGTGTTATATAACAGACTTCTTCCCTTTATTTCTGCCCAATCAAACGTGAATTTAATGAACACAGTCGTCTCACAATGTTACACACCTTTCATTAAAATCGCTCGTTTTTTTTAAAGAACCTGTTTGGGCTTGAATTATTTATTTCCCTATAATCGCGCCTGGTGATCCGCTGTCCAGCTAAATTCCCCCACATGTATTATTCAGCTCTGTGTGTGCGTGTGTGTGTGTGTGTGTGTGCGTGTGTGTGTGTGTGTGTGTGACTGAAACAGCCTCATGCACTAAGTGGCTAGAGCTCAGTCTCTGACTCCACGCTTCGTCCTTTTTTTTTTTTTTTTTTTCTGTGAGCTGTGTGTAGACGTGTGTGACCGTGTCATGTTCGCAATCTGCTGTGTAAAGTATGACTGGATTCACACACACACACACACACACACACACATGAGAGAAAGAGCTGTGACCAAATGATCAGACGTGATTTATTTAAATTAAACACAGTGTGTGTTGATGGTTATAAGAAAAATAATCAACAGTGGGACGGTGTGATGAAGCGGAGTTACTATCACCACCCTGAAGCTGATTATTTTCCTATCTCAGCATGTCCCCAAGTGTTTTATTCCTCTTATACCACAGCAGTTTACCAGTAGTTAAATAAAAATTATTAAAGGATGATATATCATACTTTTGATCTATTTTTATCTGTTCTCTCTCTCCCTCTCTCTCTCTCTCTCTCTCACGCTCTCTCTCACACTCTCTCTCTCTCTCTCTCTCTCTCTGTGTGTGTGTGTGTGTGTGTGTGTGTGTGTGTGTGTATATATATATACAGCACCAACCTTTACATTAACCTGATTAGAAAGCAGATTTCTCTTCTCACTTCTTTCTTCAGGCTCATGTGTTACATATATGCAAATATTTACACTATATATTTCTGTGTACACTGAATATTTATTGTACACGTGTGTGTGTGTGTGCGTGTGTGTGTGAGTGTGTGTGTGTGTGTGTGAGATTGTCGGTGGTGCTCCTTTGGTGATAATGTGGTGAATATATTACTGAATTTATGCAACGTTATGAAGGAGGCTTATATAAATGCTCCAGTGTGATATAACAGTGAGTAATGATGCCTCGACTGTCTTACAGCTACAGTACATAACACACACACACTCACACACACACACACACACACTCACACACACTCTCCAGCACTGCAGACCACCTCGCTGTCTTCTAATGACTCTGTAAAGCGCTTCGTAAAACTAAAATTCTAAAACTCACAGAATCTTATTATGCAGATTTTCCATATTTTTAGAGCTAATGGCTGCATTTTTTTCCTTCCACTTAGCAGGTTTTGTGACTTACGGAGAAGAAATACATCTTAAAATGTTGCACTGACCTAACATGCTTATTTTTTTACAGTAGGCCTGGCACTCGAGCAATTATGGAATATTCACACTAATGTCATGTTAAAAATCACCTCGCTGCGCTGTCAGATATTAGCATTATTAGCATGATAATAGTACAAAAACAATACAGTGCTGAAGTAATGAAATGAATTAAGGAATCAAACTGATGAGCTGAAACCTTTAAAGAATCAAACTGATGAGCTGAAACCTTTAAAGAATCAAATTACTAATTAGGAATTCATTAATGAATCAAATTGAAAAGCATGAATCATTAATGAATCAAACTGATGAGCTGAAACTTTTAAAGTGTTAAGTTGATTAGTATGAATCTTTAATGAATCAAATTGTTAATCGTTAATCCTCAAGGAATCAAACCGATTAGAGGGAATCATTAATATTGTTAAATAATCAAACTGTTAAGCATGAATCATTAAAAAAAATCAAATTAATTTAAATTTACAGCATTTTAAAGCTGTAACCTATAAAGAATCAAATCCCTAAGTTAGAATCTTTGAGGAATCAAATCAAATGGGAATCGTTAAATTCATAACGAATCATTAAAGAATCAAATTGCGATGCCTGAATCATGTGAGAATCAAATCACATTTACAACACTGTTAACTGCGGCATGTTAAAGAATAACGATAAGCTTCTAAACCTTTAAAGATCCAAATTAATTACCGGACATCATTTAGGAATCAAAATGTTAAACTGGAAGCTTTAATCAATAAAACTTTACGTGGGAATTTGTTCCGTTAATGAACTAAATAAATAATTGGGAATTGTTAATGAATCAAACTGGTAAGATGAATCAAATCAAGGAATCAGACCTTTAAAGAATCAAACTGATGGAATCATTAAAGGAATCACGGCGCTGTAAACTGACCGGCTGATAAACGTCTGATCCAGAAAGATTGGAATAATCATGCGTCAGTGTTTAGCGATGTGGGATGCGGGATGCGGGATGTGGGATGCGGGATGCGGGATGCGGGATGTGGGATGCGGGATGCGGGATGCGGGATGCGGGATGCGGGATCCACGCTTCTGTCACCACAGCGTTATTTCTGAGTAAATGTGCTTAGTGCAGCGGATCAGTAATGATTTATCTGTTCTTTATTCTATCATTCTTTCTCTGTTTTGTTGATTCTTTTGATCTTTCTTTCTTTTCTTTGATTCATTCATTCTTTCATTCTTTTCTTTGTTTTTTCCTGCCTTCATTCCTCCTTTTTTTTCTTTTTAATTTGTTTGTTCTTTCTCAGAGACATGTCTACCTCTCTCTCTCTCTCTCACTCTCTCTTTCTTACTCACTCTCGTCTGTCTGTCTCTCTCTCTCTCTCTCTCTCTCTCTCAGTCTGTCTGTTCTCTCTCTCTCTCTCTCTCTCAGTCTGTCTGTTCTCTCTCTCTCTTTCTCTCTCTCTCCTGTTCTGCTCTTAGTTAAGCAATTTTAGATTTTGCTGCAGTCGTGAAAAAAAAAAGTCAAAGCAAACAAATATCTTACGCCTCTTCATCCTCTGGCATTTTACACACACACACACACACATACACACACACACACACACACACACAAACACACACACACACACATACACACACACAAACACACACACACACACTGATTTCTGCATCCCATCTGCACATTCACAGCAGGACCGCTGTTCAGCGTTTCAAGCACTTTAGATAATACACAAGTGAGTGTGTGTGTGTGTGAGTGTGTGTGTGTGTGTGAGTTTGTGTGAGTGTGTGTGAGTGTGTGTGTTAGAGTGTGTGTGTGTGTGTGTGTTAGAGTGTGTGTGTGTGTGTTAGAGTGTGAGTGTGTGTGTGTTAGAGTGTGAGTGTGTTAGAGTGTGTGTGTGTTAGAGTGAGTGTGAGTGTGTTAGAGTGAGTGTGTGTGTGTTAGAGTGTGTGTGTGTTAGAGTGTGTGTGTGTTAGTGTGAGTGTGTGTGTCTTAGAGTGTGTGTGTTAGAGTGTGTGTGTGTTAGAGTGAGTGTGTGTGTTAGAGTGTGTGTGTGTTAGAGTGTGAGTGTATGTGGGTTAGAGTGTGTGTGTGTTAGAGTGAGTGTGTGTTAGAGTGTGAGTGTGTGTGTTAGAGTGTGTGTGTGTTAGAGTGTGTGTGTTAGAGTGAGTGTGTGTGTGTTATAGTGTGTGTGTGTTAGAGTGTGTGTGTTAGAGTGTGTGTGTGTTAGAGTGTGTGTGTTAGAGTGTGAGTGTGTGTGTGTTAGAGTGTGTGTGTTAGAGTGTGTGTGTGTGTGTGTTAGAGTGTGAGTGTGTGTGTTAGAGTGTGTGTGTTAGAGTGTGTGTGTGTGTGTGTGTGAGTGTGTGTGTGTTAGAGTTTGTGTGTGTGTGAGTGTGTGTGTGTGAGTGTGTTAGAGTGTGTGTGTTAGAGTGTGTGTGTGTTAGAGTGTGTGTGTGTGTGTTAGAGTGTGTGTGTGTGTGTGAGTGTGTGTGTGTGTGTGTTAGAGTGTGTGTGAGTGTGTGTGTGTGTTAGAGTGTGAGTGTGTGTGTGTTAGAGTGTGTGTGTGAGTTTGTGTGAGTTTGTGTGAGTGTGTGTGTGTTAGAGTGTGTGTGTGTGTGAGTGTGTGTGTGTGTGTGTTAGAGTGTGTGTGTGTGTGTGAGTTTGTGTGAGTGTGTGTGTGTGTGTTAGAGTGTGTGTGTGTGTTAGAGTGTGTGTGTGTTAGTGTGTGTGAGTGTGTGTGTGTGTTAGAGTGTGTGTGAGTTTGTGTGAGTGTGTGTGAGTGTGAGTGTATGTGTGTGTTAGAGTGTGTGTGTGTGTGTGTTAGAGTGTGTGTGTGTGTGAGAGTGTGTGTGAGTTTGTGTGTGTGTGTGAGAGTGTGTGTGTGTGTGAGTGTGTGTGAGTGTGT